>VXBX01003761.1:784998-805102 GCA_013400415.1 Scytalopus superciliaris | reverse complement strand
GAAAAAAAAAAAAAAAAAAGAAAAAAAGGAAAAGAAACAAAAGGTTGCTTGCACCATTTTTATGCTATTGACTTACTGCTTTGGAAGCTCATTGGACTATAAGTTTGGTAGGAGTTGATTCCTCCAAATGAAATGAAAAAATGCCAAGCCTAAAATATATTCCTGAGAGCATTTTAAAACATTCTGCTGTTTTTCATTGTGAATTTCTAAATCATGCATGACTTGCCACACAGGCACATACTTCTGCCATGTGTGACAAGAACTAGAAGGGATCAGGTGAACAATGTCCAATCCAACATCCCAAATCCAGTGAAGCCACTGAGAACACTTCTATTATTCTCAGCGGGTTGTGGCACAGGCTCCTAGCCTATGACTTGAACTGGAACTAAATATGACAGTAGTTATGCTGGAGTATCTCTTACAAACCTTTTCACTTCCAGCATTTTTTTTTTCTCATGCAACTACTCACACATGTTTTATTGGGTCTGAAATCCCTTCATATTAGTAACAACATGTAAGGAAAGGCAAGACAATTGTTAGCCTGTCATCAGAACCAGTTTTCTGGAACAAAAATTACACACTGAGGTTCTGCTGTCGTTCTGTGTTGTCTCTCATTCCAGAGATGCACCAAATCTGAAAGTTCATATATTGAGGCAGTGAACTAGAGGAGAGGTACGAGTTGTATCCTACTTTTTAAAAAGTAGCACCCATCCTGACTTTAGTGCATTTACTTCCTCCTGGTGTAACACCTGAATGCTCCTTTACCAAGGCACACCAGCTGAGTCACAGGACTCCAGTCTGCAGGTAGAAGCTGACAGAAAATCTCACCCTCTAAATATGAATCCAAACCCACTCTTTAAATCCCCGTCTGAGACTGTCCTATGAGCTTTTAGGAAGATTGTATTTCATATACCTTTTTGTCCTCTCCCATCTCAGAAGTTATTTTGTTTGGATGAAAATGGAGATCTTGTATTTCTTACTGTTCAATTATTAAGGAACAGCATCAGAGTCGGCTTCATCTGAAAGGCTCAGCAATTTTTAAATGATCTCATGTACCGTCATTTATAATGGAAAATCAGGTACAAATAGTGTGAGATGCTTTCTAGTTCCTCTCTAATGGAAATAAAATGAATCCCTGGTAATGGGTGACCCTACTTGTTTCTGTGGTCACCCATTTTACTTTTTAGTGTTCTCTTTAGTAGTCTCAGGAGAAAAGAACAAATGCAAAGCTTTTATACAAAGTTGCTTCTGAAAACAATAGCTCTGTGCTTCTGCTTATAAAATCTATTTTTACTATTCTCATAAACAAATATTATTGATCACAGAGACTTTGCTATTATTCCCACTAAGAAAAACTCACTTGCACAGACAGTCCAGAGATAAAATTGCCAGAATTTATGCAGTACAAAGAATTAATTCTTGTTCTGTCCATAAAAGGTTATTTCATGTAGCTGTTTAAGCATTTATTTAATGTGTAGTATGAAATTTATTTAAATTTATTTTATCAACTATTTATTAGTTTTTATGATGTATTTATTTAAATAAACTAGAACTTTATCATCACATCATCCTTCTGTGTGACACTGCTAGAACTAACACCAGAGGAAAAAAAAAGTCTCTTCAAACATATGTTTTCAATATAAGCAAGGAAACCAGACCAAATGTCTCATGTCAATACAATGATTTCTTTCCACCAACATAATGATAATTGCTGTACACAGACATTTATTTTTTTATAATTAAGGTTGAGTTTTGGCATTTGCTGCTCACACCCCAACACATGTATACCATTAACAGTCAGAAGAGCTTATACAACCCAGTGTAATACTACATGAGAAAAAAAAATGCTTCAGCTATGACCATGAGCTTATTTAATTCACACACATGTGTCTAAATGATGCTTCTTTCTTTTTTTTCTCCCCAGTTATGGAAAGACACATCTGCTGGGTCTCTGTGAACAGTCACTGCAATAAAAAAGTGGTCATATATAAAATGCTAACATTATTTGCAGCTCTACTTATAGCCTGTTGAAGAGTAGCAGTAGAAAATATATACAATGAGAAAAAATATTTGGTTTGGGTAAAGATGCCCTGCATGTGGTCAAAGAAGCCACATGACCTTTTTGATATCAGACTTGAAACAGTATATTCCTAAGAGCACTGATTACTGTGGATGCATGAAATATTCCTGTGTAAATGGAATAACAAAGTTTAGTTTTAACCAGCTATCAATCTTCTAAACAGTTTAAAAACATTCAGACTTTTTTTTCATACTGCCTAATGAAAATATTTTTAATTAAATCAGTTGTAATTAACACACATTCTAATGATGACTACTGGGTGCAGCAACAAAAACTCCAGCCACTTACAATCTAAAACATAGATGAGCCATATAATTTTGCCTCTACTGTGTGAGAGAAGGAAAAGCCGAAGGGAAAATTATTTTTATTGTTATTGCTCTTCTTTCATTTTATTCTTCTGCATGCATTGAAAAATATAAACTGCCCTAAAATGAGTGAGTTTGCTAGCACCTGGCAGACAGCATTGCCAGCTTTCTCGCTTCAGTGCAGGAGCAACTTTAAAAAAACTGATTTGATTCTGACTGTGTCAGAACCAGGGCTGAGCACAGGTTACACAGCAGAAAGCATTTACAAGACAGTGACTGACTGGTTCTTACAGGCAGGAGTTAATTTTACTGTGGTAGAGAATATCCAAATCATATTATAAACCTTCTATTTAGCATGATTTGGATATCTCCTACCACAGCCATGAGAAGGTAACTTAGCACTGAACCTTGCAACTTGCTGAGAGACAAGCAGACTGAAGGGAGAGGGAGAAAAACTTTTCAAGAATGCTTACTGGTATAGACCCAGAGATACAGGGAAAATCCTTTTGTGTACCGCAAAACCTCACTGTGTGTGCTTACCATCTTCTGTAAACAGGCCCATATGTAAGGAGGGGATACCTTAGAAACAACATAAAAGTAAGGATACTGATAACCCTTCCCTTTTTCTCCCCAGCTGACAGGGTGAGCAGCAGCTCAGAACATGGACTTCAGACTATGCAGCACCCATGGGACAGACCAATACCCCTCACAGCTCCAGTTCAGTGCACTGGCTGCTCCTCATGGTGACTTCCAAGCCATCAGTCTGAAAGACTGACATTTTTGGGTGCTACTGGGCTGAATGTCAACTGCTTCCCTCCTGAAGTGACTGGCGGTAGGGAGCAAATGGGGCACTGGCAAGTAGGTGATAAAAAAGGAACATAAGGTCATGGGAAAAAAAGTAATTGCTCAGTAACTCCTATTTCCTTGAAGGGCAAGAAGGCAGCACGGCCCTGTAGCATGTGGCCACCTGAAGCTCCTGCCAGGACATGGAGGCTTTGCAGCAGATTAGTGTCTCTGCCTTCAAGACACAATTGTACCTGTGATTTCCATGACAGAAAACTGCACAGTGGTTTCACTGGGAATTTTCCACTAAACCACCTATTTATGATGACACTTTATGCAAGGGAAAGACAAAATGAAATTATAATCTTTCCCCAAGACAATGGAAGATCTTATTCATACTTCTTAGCTCTTTTCAAAAACGTGTTGATGATACCAACACTAAATCTAATGTGCTATGACATAAGAAAAATTCTATCCCTTGCAGCTTAAAAAGCTTTTATTATCTTCTGAGACAATATCCTAGAATATTAAATAGATAACATTAAACCCTTCTGAAACTTTCAAATGCAGAGCTCTCAGCTGAGGGTAGACAAGGAAGCAAACTTACATATTAGAGACTGAGTGACAGCCTAATCTTTAACTCTGTGTAATACATGTCTCAGGGGTTGTATGAAGGTCACACGAGATCCTACTTTGCCATGCACCCAAAAATTGCAAAAAGAGTAGGATTCCAATGCTAAGATTGGCAAAGCAAAAATCAGTCCTCTGCTCTTTCAGTTAAAAGTACCGGAATAATCAGAACAGGAACAAGCCAAGCACAACAAGCAAGAACAGGTGAAAAGGAAAAAAAGGTAGAGAAATATGCAAAGAAAAATACTTTAAGAAAATTAAGGGAAAAACAGGAAAGGAATGGAGAGGAGTGTTTCTGAATTGTCCTTGAAAATGTTCCAGCTTGACAGAAAGCAAATGCAGCTCATGTCCTTCTCCATTTCTGGATGACAACAGGGGCTTTCACAAGCACAGAGATCGCAGCAAAAAAAGTAAATTCTAACTGCCCAAATGTCACTGCCTATAGCAAACAGAATGACAGAAGCTTATAAAAAATGTAGTTTTATCTGAAAACAGAGAATGAAGACCTGTTCTGTTGCACTGTGAGAAACCCAGTAAGACTATGGCTAGTCTCAGAGCAATTGTATGGCATCAAATCACTTATGAAACTGGGGAGACTTAAGTTTCCTCTACACAAAAATAGCAAGGCTCTGTTATCAAAGTCAGTTTAAAAGCTTATCTCAAAACTTTACAGATGACCCAACACTTACATGCCATGGGAAATACAGTTAGAGTTGACTACATGAAAGATGAAAAAGTAAGCACGTCTCTTCCACATAAAATATGTCATTAGAAACCATAACACTGTCTTACAGCCAAATCCAACCATTCTTTAAGATTTGAGGATCCTCTTTGAGTGGAATCCTTCCTTGCCTTACAGGCATGTGAATGCAGCCGTGCTGGCATGATGAGTCTGTGTGCAACTCTATTCATAGCATGATTACAACTCAACAGCAGTATCAAAGTCTGGCCTGATAAAAGCCACTCTGAGCTGACGTGAAACAGCAATTTTCTTCAGAGCAAATTATTTCATGAATCAGCCAGCAGGGAGTGACAACATTCTGCTGCCAGTGACTAAGTATATGACCTCTGGGTTGCAATTTCCATCAGCTTAAGAATAGTCCGTTGAAAACCTGATCATATTTTTCACTCCACTTTAACAGAGATGCTAATCTGGCTCTCAGATTCCCTCCTTTTTTTTTCCTTTTCTTTTTTCCTTTTTGCCACCTTTATTGCTTGCAATGTCATATTCCCCTGGAGACAGAGAACATAGTCTAGAACACGTGGCTAATGAAAATTGAAGCCAACACAGTAGAGTAAGAATTAAAGGGCAACATCTTTTCTACTTTGAGGAATGTGTCAAGCCTAGCAGAGACCTCATGGCCTTCTTCTGCCATGAGAAGGCAACTTAGTTCTGAACCTTGCAATGATGAGAGACAAGCAGAGTGAAGTGAGAGAGAGAAAATCTTTTTGAGAACGCTTACTGGAAAAGACCCAGAGACAGAGGAAAAATCCCAGTCCTGACAATGTCAGAGGAGGAACAAAGGGGTTTAAACGAAGGGTAAGGTAAAGACTGAGTAATGAAAACATGACTACCCAAATGGTTAAATGTTCTCCAAATATTTCAGCTAGGATCTGCACACAAATAGGATTTCCACCTAAAGAACCACAACAGATTGGTGTCAGTATTAATGTAATAACACAAGAGCAGAATACTGTACTGCCTTATGAGACTTGATAGTAAAAAAAAAACCATGGCAGAAAGTGCTTTACCATAAGTGTTGAGGACAGTTATTCAGCATCAGGATTCTATTTCACTGCTGATCCCAAAACGAGCCATTAAGCCACATTTGTTACTCCTATGGAGTACAGTTCCACTTTTTGGAACCAGTGGGGAGGACAAAGTCTCAGACTCTAAAACTCTACTTTGAATTGAGAAGGACAAGGTGCCAATACTGATACTAAGATTCCATGCCAAGGGTGGAGGAAGTTGTATTGAATAGGCCAGCATGGACTTGCTGGTGGAGCAGGAGATGCAAAATGCAAGATTTCTTTGTCTCCACCTCTGTCTGATGTGGAGCTATCAAATTGTGCACTCAGTGTGACAGTCACATGAGATTTCTTGGAAACTTACTGGTCAGCTATATGGTATGTGCACAGGGTTTTTAACTATCCTGGACAGAATATATTAACCTGGACTGAAATACAAGCACGTTTGACATCAGATGCAATCATGGTGACTCAGGGCTCAGTCCAGACTGCAACAGACCGTTTTGGTCCTGGATAAGCAAAGGTGAAAGTGCATTTGGGCAAAAACTTTTGCTTTTAGGGTGCCTCTGTGCCAAACCTGATTAACACTGCACATTTGCTCCAGGAAGACCTGATTTACAATACTGGAATAAAAACAGCTATTTCAAATAGTCAACTTAGACCAAACTAGTTTGCTTTTGTTATCTCCTATGTACATTATGCAGCATGTACTAGTGCTGCAGGATTAGGGTACGAGCATGTCTGTGTAGACCTCAAGCTGTGTCATGCCATGCTGCTTTAAGGTAACTTCTGCTGCTGTTTTTTACACTCTTAAGATGGGATTTTTTTATGGTGCTCATCATAGACTTTGTTTGCAAACACCTTACAAGCGCTAATGACTTCATTCTCCCAGTAGGCAGTGAAGTATTTCCTTTGTTTCACAAAGAGATGAGCTGCAGCATGGGGACAATGCAAGTTGTCCAGTGTCAAACACTGAGTACAGATCTCCTTAGTTCCTGTGCAGATTTATTCACAGGATAACTGTTCTCAAATAGTTCTGCCTAGCTGTGCTATTTTCTCAGCCCCATTTCCCTCTTTACTCTATTTCAGGAAAAATCTCTTTTACTGATCCAAGTTTGCAATGCCACTATCAGCTCACTAAAATGCTTCATCAGAAGACAGCTTGATCTACACTGCTCATGAAAAACTGAGCTTGTAATGATAATAAGGACGGGATGCAAGTATAGATGTACACACAGACACTTCTCTGTGCGTATTTGTGTCTCTGCACGTAATATATATGCATATATATATATAATCAGGTATCTGTAGAAAGTTATCAAATATAGAACAACAGAACAGTCAAAGTGCAGTTACCTAAAGCTTCAAACAAACATGTATTATTCACTGTAATATTTAGCTATTCCAGGCTCACACTCCTGTCTATATCCCTAGAGGGCAATGTCACCTAATAGGTTGTGCTCAGGTCCCTGTCACCTTCATATGAAGTCAAAGATGATGCTATTGTGAAGACAGACAGAATTAAGTCTGTACTTAATAAAATTTTATTTATTTAAATATAGACTTGTCCCTGTTTACTTTCAAGAAGTTTTGAAGCCTGATTTCAAGCACAGCTTGATTGTCCAAAATTTACCTACCACCACAAACCTCTGGGATTTTCCTACTATGTCCCTATGTTGAACAGTGTAAGGCACAAATAAAGAGACAGTTCAAGACAATAAGGCCTCAGAGAATAGCAAGCAGAAATATGAATACCTGCACAAGAGAAACTAGAAGGGAAAACAGAACAGTCATTTTCTTCCCTGTGTTTATTGCCTTGCTGCCTTGCGCTTAATATTCTTTTTGCAAAGTTTCCTGTTGGCAAGGCCCTGGTCCATTCTCCAGTCTCGCTATGGCTCTGACAACTCTGGGGAACACAATTTCAATGGTGTCTTCTTTGTGTGTGAAATGAAAACCCTCACTTCAACCTTAGTGTTCTATCTCTGAGCAGAAAATCACATTTGAGTAGCAAAGTTTCCCAGCAAAGCTGCTGACAGCATGACTGCAAGGGAAGCTGTGACTATTCAATATCTTTTAAAATCAAAAAAATTCCATGCAATTGCTTTATTGATGGATTTAGCAGCCTGGATTTAGCCTCTGAAATATAAAAATGAAGGCTTCTGTTGTTTGCTTCCTTTTTGTTTTAAATGATTGATAATTATTTCACAAATGTCTTCCCATGACATTTGATTTGCTAGATAATACACAAACATACAGTTTCTAATGGGTTTTCTGGCCTTTTAACCTAATTTCTTTTCTCATTACTTCTCATTTTATTTCCAATTCTGATGTAAAATCTATTTTCCTGAAGATTTTTGCATGACCTGAAACTTCCTCACTTTAATAACATACAGTGATATTTTAAAACAACTACAAACCTAAGATCAGTGATAGCAGAGAAGCAAAATCAACCCACATTTTTAACTTTTCTTTCATGTCAAACTCCTTCACGCACATTCTTTCCAAGAAGGGTCCAAATTTATGATGGAATTCAATAAATATTTTGTGGTAACCTTTAAAAAAGTCTGCCACATGAAAACAGTTGAGTGAGAACAAAACAAGAGAGTTCAGCTTAAGAACACATATATTTTTCTGTCAAGCTATTAGCTGCCATGTTACTCTATTGCAAGGATTTATTAGCTAATTAATGATTAAGCAGATCACAGAGATAATAGTTAAGAAATGAAAATTACATCTTTTATATTTTTATAGCCGAGAAAAAGGAAATAACAGCTAAAACTTGAGGGACACATATGAGTGTGCAAAAAAAAAATAAAAAAATCGCAGTGTTAAGGGAAGAGAAACAGTGACTAAGAATTCCAGTACACTCACTGATTGCAGTGGCAGTGACTAAAAAGTCTAGTAACTTATTTGCTATGACAGTATTTACACTTTTTGGAACAAAGCAGGTTGTAATAGCAATTGTTCTGAGCGCATCCTTGGAACTGCACTAATTTACTCAGATTTCATCTGTATGAAGAATTAAACTGCCTTTTGTTTTTTGTTTTCCTCAGCCAGTACAAGTCTGTTGAAGTCAGTGGCACCTTGTGAATTTTGGTCTTATGACACTCCGGGTCCACCCATCACTCCATTCATAAATGTATGAAAATGCAGGTCATCTTTCTAAAGAAAACTACTTAAAAGTTTAAAGGGTAATTACCTTTTGTGTCCTTTGACTGAAACCTACATGACTAGGAGGGAGACAATTTTTGTTTTTAGTGAAAATTCTCAATATGACATCTGTATATCATCATTCTTTAAAAAGATCTACCAAGATTTCCTAGCACTACATTAAACAAATCAAATGCATTTTTTTATTGCTATCCTAGTCAAAAGATTTCTCCCATGCTCTAAGACTCAGAAAAGAAGAAGTCTTCTGAAAAAGAGGTCTAAACAGAACATATCCAGTCTGCTATTTAACCTGTTTTTCCCATTCTGAAGTGTTTGGGGTTTTTTTAAAGGTGTGGCTCTGGGTAGAAAAGATAACACAATAATGATCTTCTAGCAACAATACCTGTATTGCAAAATCGCACTTTATTCAGATGTCCTTTCCAGTGTAGTCTAAAGAAATAACCTGACATGCTAACAGACAGGTTTCTATTTAAACAAAAAAGAAAAAACAGAAGTCCTTAAGAAATAGCCTCTAAAAAACATGTTTTTGACTTTTCCCCTTGAATTCCACTGCCAAAAGTAATGAGTGAGGTGACAGGAAACCTGATATTAATCCTGCAAGTTCTAACTAGATGTGCAGGAGATCTAAGTCCAAGGAATAGAGCTCGAATGCAGAGCAAATAGGCAATTATTCTGAGCAGAAGGATTCTGTGCCTGATGATGATTTGCCTGTCTCCATTCTCTGGTGTCAGTTCTACAGAGACTGTAATCTTCTATATTGATGCCTATGTTCAATCTTAATGCCTAGTACTGAGTGATGGGAAGCTGTAGGGATTCTTGCAAGATTCACTGTTAATGGGTTTAACTCGATTGGCACGTCTGCTGGGAGATTTCATAAATACATAACCTATGCTGTGTGATCGGAATAATTAAATAGAATCATGCAGAGCGCACATCTCAACACAGCACTTCTTGTTCTACAACTTTTGCAATCTTCTACTGTACCTTTAGCCACTCATTTTTGTTAAATAATAAGTGCTGGTAAGAGGATATGGAAGGATTTTCCCTCTTTTGCACACACTGATGCACATCCATGGTTCCTGCCTTTGCAATCTGAGGTTCTGAAGGAATCTAGCTTTCAGAAAGCAAATTTTTGCCATGTGATGGGACTGCCACAGTTCTTCTCTACTGTCTGTGTGAACCATTCTATAGTACAGATAAAAGTTATACCCAGAAAATGAAAATTTCTGTCAGAAAGAACACTACAGATTTTGCATGAAAACTTTTTGGGAAAGAAAACCCTGCTGCAAATGTGCTTTTCAAGTAGCTTAAAATTTACCCAGTTGGGTTTTTTCCCCACTATTAATCTTGTGCCTCTTGGTCTTCTCTTTTTCAAATGTAACATCTACTACCTTTGTTAGCACGACATGCAGGAGTTTTATTTGTATGTAAGACCTCTCTATATGTAATGCAATTGCTATAGTTTCTGAGCTATCTGAACACTATCATTTGCAGTGGATGGCATTCATTTAGATGAATGGACTTTTATGACATAGATCTCAGTGACCCACCAGTAGCGACACTGTCAGTATTTGCCTCTCTTGTTATTGTAATAAACAAAAGGAGGGAAATTACATAGGGTCCACCTCAAGGGAGGGTGTTCCAATTTACTGTGACAGATGATTCAGGCACAGTGACACCGTACATGGCTCCTTCCTCTAAACTTACCTTCTTTTTTTCTACAGTCTTCCCAGTTTCTTCAAAAATAAGGAGACATACTGAACAAAATAGATGTTCAGATATACAGGACTATCACATGATGAAAAGTGTTCCCACTCAGTCTGTACGAGAGAATCCCATGGGTTTATTCAATTTGCTAATACCCATCTTGCTGCAAAATCACTATAATGCAATCTTCATTTCCAATCCCATCAAAACACATGGCTAAAAATTATTTTCTGAAAGCTGGATCTTATCAGATCATCTCATAAGAGTTTATATGGCTTTTCTGATGATCAGTATGAACATGAGAACATTGGCCCCAGGAACTCCATAAGGTAAGGTTGACAAGCAAGAATACAGCAAAATCAAACAAGGAAAATCATACAATTTCAGTTTTAAGATCAAAATGACCACGGATTGTGTTTGTTTTTAATAGTCATGCTTAGTTAATTCCCTACAATTAGTAGTTGTTGAAACTTTAGTTTGAAATAAAAAAAAATCATATTACAAAGCAATTTAACAATAGTTATTACCACTTAAGTCTTTCAGACGTGCAATTATGCAAATCCACCAAGCACCATTCTGACTATATTTTCATTACTTGGCTGAAATTGCTGATAGAAGAACGAATTTACATAATGTCATCTGCTACTTCATTTACAACTTGTATTTCAAAAAGAAAGTGTGTGTAAGGTAACTTGTACAACAGTTTCACTGTTCTTCATCTAAAATAGTTGCCATTTCAATTTCGTCCTCCTTCTTTAGTAAGGATACAAATGCAGGACTGAGAATAAGCATGGAACCAGGAATAAAGTTTAGGATATTTGCCAGTACTGGTCTCATTTCCAAATGACATGCTCTCTGAAATGTGCATGCTTCAGTTTAGACACAGCCAGAACAGAAATACAGATCTAGATACAATAAAAGTTCCCATTTTTGAAGAATCATGAAAATGCATATATTTTACGAAACTCAAAGCATAAAATGAAAAATTGAAATACACATCTCAACATTCTCTGCTGACTCTGTTTCCCAGTTCTCCTGAGTGAGGCATTTGGAGATTCTGGGCTCTTCAGTACTCTATCACATGGCAAGTTAACAAAATGATCCTTTATCCTTACAACCTTGCTCTAGTGCATTTCATATCAGCTCTAACGTGGTAATCTTCTGATCAAATTCCCCACCAGTCCAGTTTTCCCTATTGCACTGACTGACTCCATATTTGGTGATATTGTACTTTCCATCACACCGAATTCTTGATGACCTAAGTGATTGACCTGAGCCTTACAACACTCAATAAAACAAAAGAAAAAACTTTGACTAAAAATATCTTCATATTTCAATAACCCTGATTCCACTAACAGAATAATTCAAAGGAAAAACAACAATAATGACAAGAAAACCCCCACCCTAAAGGTATAAATGGACCATTTTTCTCCTATAATACTATGGCATACTGGGTTGAACATCCTATCATCACCCTCACCATTATTATGGGCTTGAATTACTGCAACGCAAGGGAGTCAATCATACTGGGTTCCCTACAAGGAATGAGTGAAGCATTGACTACCAAAGTACAAAACTAGAAACAAAAGACACATAGGACAGTATTTGGCACTGTTCTTTTTGCACAGATAACTTCTCAGTTTTATGGTGGTAGATAGAGACTTTGCAAACAGAGTTTTAAGGATAGACCATCAGAAGAAGAACTGTAATAAGGGACTTAGAGATGCTTCCATGTTCTAGATATATGCAACACCGAAAAAGTAAAATAATGGACATTTCGCAGGAAAGATGGACCAAGAAAAAGCTGTTACAACCCAAATGAAAGTTAGTTCAAACTCATGTTCAGGACCATTGAAATACCTGAGGTTTCACTGCTCGATCATTATGCAGAAATTTTTGTGATTTTTATTCAGGAGAGAAGTGTTATGAAATCACCTCCTTTGGACAGAAAAACAAATACTTTGGAATAAAATAAAATACTGTACTTTTGTCTAGTTCCAAGTTTTCTGTTTGTTTTCAAATTTTCTGTTCTTGTTCTCAGTTTTCTTTGTGATTTCAACTTAAAAGTTTCCTTCTCATTTTTAAAGGGGAAAAATATCAGCACTTCTTTTAGAGGCTGGCAACTCTTCCTGAATTCTGCAGCTTGTGCCCTTGTCTAGAGATATTTAACTTTGACTTCAACTTCTCCTGCTTTGAGTGACAAAATGAAAATTAGATCAAAGTAGCTGGAATTCAGCATTGTTGCTGTTGACACTTTCTTTGTGAATGCCTTCTCTTACCATTTTCACCCAAGATAGTTCTTTTAGTTGTTCCCATTTTTTTACCCAAACTTTTCATATTTATGTATCTGCAATATTTTGTGCTGTAGAGTTTTGTGGCTATGAAAAGACTGAATCTGTGTTTTAACTGACCACATGAAATTCAAAAAAAAAAAAAAATTCACAAAATGTTTTTTCCTTTTCTTTGGCACTTTGAGACTAATTCTAAAATTAAAATTGAAGAAAGAACTATTTTCTATTCCCTGTGTTGCTCTGGAAACAACAAAAGCAAAGGGTAGCGCACACACATTCATTGTACACACTTAAATTCCACATGTATATATCAAAACACCATCAACATTCAAAATGATTCAGTAGCCAACTACCACTTGTGTCACATCTGTATAGTAAAACCCACAAAAATAAGAAAAGACTCAGTAGGTGATTATTCAATTATCACTGGAAGTGGTGGTAGCAGTGCCTGCACACTACCTTGGAAAATACAAAGATTTTATCTATGCCACAAAGAGTACACAATCTAAATTAGAGAGACAATATAATGAGAAACACATACAGCCTTTGAATAGCACATTTGCACATAAATGAATTGAAAATAACATATATTCCATATAAACATTTCTTGCTCTTTTTTTGTTAACTCCTCTAAATTGACACATCTTACCACACTGCAGCATGACTGCTAAATTTGCAAAGCTATTAACACCAAGAAATTCTATGTAGGTGTTTATTTCTGCTTGTAGCATGCATTTGAGAATTGTGAGAGAATGATGAGGCTAGGCTAGATTCAAAATTCTTTAAAGCCTATACATTTAATGGTAGTGGCTAAAAAATCAGTTTCTTTAAAAATGAGGCTGAGATCTGCTTGTCTTTCACATTTTAGGCCAAGCTGCTAAATGTTTTTGCTTTCTGTTTAAAGGAAGAAAATTTGCACATGCTATAATAATCCTGAATATTCCTTTACTCCACTTCCTGGATGTATTTATTGATTTGACACTGGTAACAGGCACTACCTGGAGTAGAACATCTGGTGAATCAATCACTATTACCATAGTGGTACATTATGACTCAGTCCAAGGTTTTTGTGTTCACAGCACAAAGTAAAGAATGTTTATGACAGAAAAACTACCAACTCCAAGCCAAGAATGCTGTGTTATCGCATATTTTATTATAACTTGTGATACTAGACCACGCTCAGCATGCTCATCTGCAAACTGGCTGTCTGAGGGAGGAGATGGGGGAGTCTCTCTCTCTGCCAAAATGACTGTAAGAGAGAAGCATTACAGCTAAGTCCATAATAAAAGATTGTGTGGTGCCATCCACAATTCAAGTGATTTTTTATATTCTGCTGTATTCTGTATTTAGTTTCACCACTGAGCAAGTTACTTTTCTTTCCCTTTTTAAGAGACCTGGCAAAAGCTACAGTGCTCTTTCTCTTGTTCTGTGCAATCAGAACCAAATTTTTGTTGACGAGAATAAAACTTAAACTGCCAGCCCAATAGTTACTGTAGGTACAATCAGAGTTCATTTTCTATGAAGCAGAGTTCATGAGGGATGCTTCTCAGGATGATTTCTCTAAGCAACACCTAACGCTACAGAGATGCTGTCTACCTGCTTCTGCCAGAGGCTACCTAAATGAACCAAAACCAGCAGGTTTCACTAGGGACAACTGTTATATTTTTCTCCTAGTAATATCGTGTTTTCTATGAAGTTTCGCACTCCCTGGGTGAAAACCCTGCTCAGGGTACGTGCCCTCTCCCCAGAGGCAGGCAAAAGGCAGCAGAGGGAACTAAGCATACACACAGTAAATGGTAGAACCACACCAAGAGTAAAGAAGCCCTTTGCCATCACCTCTATAGTTTCTAAGCAAGATCCTCTCATGGTACTGAACTTCCACTTTTCTGGAGGAATTGTTCCACCTTAAAACATAAATGGGCATTATAGACCTCTACATGTGAGCAGTTCCTCCTGAGATTCCTCTATAATCAATTAAGAGATAAAAGAGCAGTCTTGTGACTTGGGACATAGAACCAATTTCAGGACAAGATGAAACATGAATTGAAAATGTCTATTTCCTTCCTTCCTTCCTCTCCTTAACTGTGAGAGGAGACCAGATGATGTAGTAAGATGTAAGCTTCTACATCCAGATTCTGGTGGTTAAATTCAGTCTCTTGAGTCTGAAGATTAGAATTGCTACTCATAGAAGTGCTTACCAAAATGGAATGAGTTTTCTAATCTTTTTGTCTGTCAATACTATAAAGACAATAATATATTTAATATAATATACTGATCATGTTAAAAATATGTAGAAAAGAAAAAAAAGGACAGTTAAATCATAAAATCAGCTAAGAAAGTAGGCAATAGTACTTTACATATGGAAGTTAGTGTTTCTGATTAAATAAAGTGAAGTTTCTTGGCTGCTTGTTGATGACACAGCAGGAGTTGATGTCATTGATTTATATCAATGCAAAGGGCATCTTATGCTGCAGTATTATGTCAAGTGGCCGTACTGTAAACAGAATTCCTTTTCCAAAGCTAAAAGAAAAATGAACCTTGATTTCCTGCATTAAATGTCTGTATCCATGTGTCAGTGAGAGAGTGTGTATGTGTATCAGCTCGCTTTAATATCAAGTAAAACAGTTTATGCACGAGGACATTCTCTTTGTCTGTGTTATGTTACTGTTAGATTAATTTATCCTTTAGTTTAACAGGTCATTTCTGACACAGTAATGGACAAACACAAATGAGAGTTTAGGAAGAAGGATTCCTTTCAGCCTTCTTTGTTGTGCAAAATGAAAAAGGGAACCTAATGAAGAGTTTGATTAAGACTCCAGTGCTTCTCTCTTTTTTGACTTGTCTGTGAAAACTGCCCTCACCATATGGGTGGGTGAAAGACAGAAATAATGACAGAAATTACCATTGCCCCAGTTTCTCTACCTACAGAAGACACTCATATTTGATCCACATCCTGGGCTCACTTATGGTATTCAGTCCCTTACCTCTCTAACCCTTCACTCCCTTGCATATCGCATGAGTCCAGCACAGCAGATGTTTTCATTAAAAATGCTGAGAAATAGAGATGATTGCTGTCCTGGCCTGGAATTCAGAAAGAAACTCAATTTAAAATCAAAATGAATTTAAATGTCTCTGGGTATGGCATGGCTGAAAGAAGAGTTGCTGAACCTCTCAATTTATTCCACCATGAACTTTCAGGTTAATATATATATATTAATGTACTTTTTTGTAAGTTTGATTTGTTTCTCCTAGAAGAAATTTAAATTCAAATTCCAAAGCTATAGACATCTGAAGAATGCTTAGGTTCTCTTAATCGTGGCAAAACACCATATACAGGGATTAAAAGTAGCCAACAGCCTACAGAGAGTCTGTTCAGAGAAGCAGTCACTTGATAGCATTAAGATGGAACAAAAAAAAGAAAACAAACAAACCAAAAGCCCTCTTAAAACTTTCTAATAGATTTCCAGACCCAGCAGGCTTAATTCTGGTATATAACCAACACAACCAATTACATTCAGCATAAGAGTTGAGAGAGGAGCAAAAGTGAAGAGACCTGTTTGAGGCAGCATCTGAAGTGCTGTGTCCAATTCTGGGCTTCTCAGTATGAGAGACATGGAGCTCCTGGAGGAGGTCCAGTAGAGGGTAACCAAGATGATTAAGGGACTGGACATTTCTCTTACAAGAAAAGACTGAAGGAGCTGGGCCTGTACAACCTTGAAAAGAAATGACTGAGAGGGGGCCTTATCAATGTTTATAAGTATCTGAAGGGAGAGTGCCAAGAGGATGGATTCAGGATCTTCTTGGTGGTGTCAAGCAACAGAATAAAAGGCAACAGGCAGAAACTGATCCACAGAAAGTTCCACCTGAAGGTGAGGAATAACCTCTTTACTGTGCTGGTGACCACACAATGGAACAGGTTGCCCACAGAGGTTGTAGAGTCTCCCTCACTGCAGATATTCAAGAACCTTCTGGATGAAATCCTGTGTAATGTGCTCTAGGATGACCCTGCTTGAACAGGGATGTTGGACCAGATGACCTGCTGGGGTCCCTTCCAACCTGACTCATTCTGTGATTCTGTGAAAAATGTTGTCACATTCACAAGCCTAATCTGACCCTTCTTTGAATTAAAGATGTTGGAGTAAGTTGCAGCAAGAATTTCATATGCCATGAGCAAAGACCGTGAGCCAACAGCTCTGCTCCGTGGAGGACAGGGATTTTTTTCCTATTTCCACAAAATTTGAACCAGGAGAGAAAGCTGTGCCCATTGGGGCTCCTCTGTCATTACGGGGCTCTCTGGCCTCCAGCTGTCAGAGGAGGCGAGGAGAAAGTGTAACTGTGGGAGTGGTAGGAGATGCTTAACTCCTACAACCCCCGGTAACAATCACCACATGCAGAACACCAGACCAAAGAGCACTCCTTGGGGAAAATGTTAGCTGGCTTTTTTGAAGTTTGACCTGGGATATCTTTTTACAGTGACACAAGAGGAGTAGCCCACCTTCCGTGTCAACAAGGGAAAGTCAGGTCTACTTATCCTGGGTTTCATTACCTTTATGAAGTTGTCTTTCACAACACTGGCCATTAATATAATGGTATTTCAGAAATAAATGCACAACAGGCTGCAAAGTGTTAATAAGAAAAAGTGGAAGTTTTCTCAGTGGTCTATTTTTATTTCTACAATTTTATTTTTTTTTTCTGGAGAAGCTAAAAATCCTATTAAAATAATTTGTGTGTCTTTCTTTACTAATAAGACTAGCTAGCAAGTGACTTCCTGGTAGCTGAGAAATTCCAGTCTCCTAGACTTAACTAGTAACACCAATTAACACAGCAGGAAATACAAATATTTCTACCATGCAAGTGATCATTGCAAGGCAACCACACTCTGTTTGATCAGGGTGAATAATGACTCCGAATACCTGTGCAAGTTCCTACTCTTCAGCACTGGAGAAAAAAAGAATTGGAGAAATGTTTTTTTTTACCTTTTTCAAAAACTAAAAGCTAAATTCTCAGTGAAAAAAAAAAAAAAAATCCCCGAACTGTATTTGTCAGAATGTGAAAATGTATGAGACATGTAATGTTTATTAGCTTCTATTTAGTGTCTTCCTCACACCAGGGAACTTTATAATAAGAAGCAGCTGAGGAGAAATCAATGTTGGCCTCTATGGATGTTCTGTATTCATAGGGATGGCTCCTCTGATTGATTTGTTGGCAGCATGAGATAAAAACAATTTAAATTTAAAAAAAAAAAAAAGAGCTTAATGAGAGCTAAAGTCTATATGAGAGAAGAGTGGGAGACTAACACCAAAACAAGGAAGAGATCCCTAATAGCTCTTCTAACCTTGCTTTATTAACATATTCTGTACATGAGCAAGGACAATGGGAGGAGAATGGTTTCTCTCCTAAATTTGACCTGCTGAGGTAAAATAATCAGATCAAAACAGTTTAGGCATTGCAGAGTACGAGAGGAACTATTTGGCTGAAATAATAGCAGAGAGCCATCTATTCTTTTCCAGTTTGCAAACTAGACAGGCCTGTTCTTATTTTTTTATGCTTTCTTATTTCTTATGGGAAAACATAATAATGTTTCCCTACTTGGACTGTTGCAAAGCTAATCCTCCAAGCTTCCACACAGCATTGCTGGGACAATGCAAGTGTACACAGTAGCTGCAGGTCAATCCAAAAGAAATACTTCTCATAACTATTAAAATACATACAGAATGCTCCTTTCCTCTTCCCTACAGAATTTCATAGAATGTACTATATACATGCACATTTCATAGCCACAGATACTTATTTTAGCAATTGTTTGAACAGGGAGCCAATACCTGAAGGTAGCAGAGGAGGACCTGGAGCATTCACAGAGGTATTGATGAATGAAGCTAGAAAATGGTATGAAACATAAATTAGGCTCAGTATGAAAGGTATGAAACATAAATTCAGCTCAGTGCCACTCTCCTTGTAAAAAGCTAACTACACATTCTTGGTGGGCAATCTTCTGCTGCATATTTTCTTTCCAATCAGTATTGTGCATCTCTTATCTGCACCACAAGTCTCTGCTGTATATCCTGGCAGCACCTACTGTACAGAAATCCTGTAGAGATCAATGAAACTTCTATGCATAGAAGGGGCAGGGAATGAGCAACAGAGATCTCCGAGGCAGATAAGTCTTAAAAATCAAGTTCAAGAAAGGTGAGTTAGCCCTGTGTGACTGGCAGAAGATTTATTTCAGGATTTATACAATTCACTGAAAGCCACAGGTCTGGGGTTTTACCTGTCACTGCTTTTCAAGGAACACTGAATTAATTTTATTTAGAGGCAGATCAAGCAGCTCTGTAGACTGTCCGACAAAGAGAAGTGACTGTTGCCATCCAGCGCAGACACAGAGTCAGCATATAGATGCACTGAGGTGTAAAAATTCCAAATTGAGTGGGATTCTCAAGCCTAATGTACGGCTGTGCACTTAGTCTGAAGTGCTTTTGTCAGAAAAGAATCAAGATATAACACTCAGGCTTAACAGCAGAGTACTTACTCTTGTCTTTTGTCTCCTGGTGGTGGTTAACTGGCAGAACAGAGCTGGTTATAATGCAAAGTGCTTTCATCCATGCAGGATTACTCTCCCCTCTCTTCCTCACAATTTTCATTCTCTTGCTTCCAAAATCAAGTATATTTTCCCAATACATGACAGAATTACCAGGAACACTGAGCTCTCAAAAGGATTCATGCCTTACCATCACTGAGCCCATCCTAGTATTTCATACAGACTTTCCAGGATCATAGCTGCCGTAAAACACTGAGCAAACTCTGAAGGACACCAAGATTAGGACATCAGCTGACAACAACACCAGGACATAAAGCAGAAAGTTTGCTTTAAAGATTATCTGTTTATGTGATTCACTTTGTCTCAAAGCTTTGCCATTAGATAAATGTCTTGTTTCTTCATCTGAGTTAGTACATTCCAGTGTAACATCACAGCCTCTTCAGCTCATCCCTTGTAACTCACCACTATAATCAGAATGTTAACATGAATGACCCAGAAAGCATGCAATCACTCAGCATCGACACAAAACTACCTCTGTCAGGCCACATGGGCTTACAAGGCACAAAAGAGCTTTTTGCCGTGAAGGACAAATATTCAAGCAAATACATCCTGCTAAACATCTACCTACAAAAGTTAAAGCTCTTCATCACACAGCTCTGATCATACAAGTATTCCCAAACTAAAAAAATAACATGCCCTTGTATTTTATGCTCCACAGCACGCTTCCACAAATGTCCTTTCCACTGCAGTGTACATCCACTCAGCTCTAACTTTATGATTTAGCACACTCCTTACATTTTTAAGAAGTTATTGCCTTTTTTTTTTTTTTTTTTTTTTTTTTTTTTTTTTTTTT
>VXBX01003761.1:689095-783212 GCA_013400415.1 Scytalopus superciliaris | reverse complement strand
TTTTTTTTTTTTTTTTTTTTAATAATAAAGGAATCTTCTCCCCCCGGAATGAGGAACAAGCCTGTTCTCCCGAGGAATATGCCAGCTGCCATCCACTATGGGGCCTTTTCTGTAACCACTTCAGTTTCACCACAGGGCACCAGATTGCAACTGTTTCAGCAGTCCCTTAAGTCCTAAAAGTAATCCCATGTTACTCACAAACTGCTGAAACTCAGAAAACATGTCAACCAAACAATGGAAATAAATGCATTTATAAAGGTACTTNTTTTTTTTTTTTAATAATAAAGGAATCTTCTCCCCCCGGAATGAGGAACAAGCCTGTTCTCCCGAGGATTATGCCAGCTGCCATCCACTATGGGGCCTTTTCTGTAACCACTTCAGTTTCACCACAGGGCACCAGATTGCAACTGTTTCAGCAGTCCCTTAAGTCCTAAAAGTAATCCCATGTTACTCACAAACTGCTGAAACTCAGAAAACATGTCAACCAAACAATGGAAATAAATGCATTTATAAAGGTACTTTCAAGAACATGTTTAGCTGAGCATAAGGCTTGTGCTGTATTTCTATCCCAACCTGTGCTATGTTACTAGCACAGCAACCACCACTTTGCTGTTTGAGCATATAATGCATGAAAACTGAAAACCCTGAACCCCCTCCCTGGGCACAGTCTGGCAGGGGCCCCTTCCTCGTGTCATGGTCTGGAGTATTAGGAAGCAGTTCATGAAACATTTCTAACTTCAAATCCTTTGTATAGAAAAACACATCATTGTACTCAGAGCAAAGACAGCTTTCCACACTCACAGATGTGTGGTTATGGAGGATACAAGAAGTGGCTGCATCTCCCATAACTTCCTACCTTGCATGGAGAGTGAGGAGTCATTAGTCTAAATCATCCTATCATAGAATCATAGAATGCCCTTGGCTGGAAGGGATCTTAAAGTTCATTTAGTTCCAAACCGCCTGCCATGGATAGTGACACCTTGCACTAGACCAGGTTGTTCAAAGCCCCATCCAGGCTGGCCTTGAACACTTAATGATTCCATCAACTCACCTGAGGATACACCTGATCACCACTGCTAGGACAGTTTGTGAGTTCAATTCCCAACTTTGGCAGCACAATTTGTTTACATATAGACCATGAAAAATCAGCTCAAAAATGTAATATAAAACACAGAATAGTACATTCAGATGTAGCTGTCTGCCACAAATGAAAATACACCAACAGAAATCAGGGAAATAGCAGAAATACTCCAAAAACATGGGACCCAACTACTTACACTAAAATCAGTTCTCACTAATCCCAAGATTTAGACTCTGTTTTGAGGGCCAGTCAATATAGATCAGGAGGATTACAAACATATGTTCTGGTCTCAAGATTAAGACCCAGGTTTAGAAGGCTGGAGATCTGGGTTCTATTTCTCTCTAGGCCTCAGAGACTTGTGTTTGGGGGCTTTCACACTGACTACACAGCAACTGCTTTGCAATTCAGTGGGCAAAATTTAGGGGCTTCAGTTCCACATGCACTGCCCAGAAAAAGCAGGAGTCTTTGGAAGGTGAAGTCAACTCATCCAAGCAGGATGCTGAGTACAAAAGATCAAGCACTCCAACACATCACCTTACTGTATGTTTACTCAGAAAACTGTATGTTTTCCTCATATACAGAACTGAAGTAAGCTAAAAAAAATAAGGGGTATTTGGAAAACATTACCTTGAATACCACTGAGAGAAACCAGATTTCTTAAACTGTTGAGAAGATCTGACAGAAGAAATAAAATATCATCTCTGTGCTGGCCCTAAATATGAACAACTTTGTATCCTCAGACATGAGGAAAGAAAGGGGCAGCTGTAGTCATTCTTTGCCACTCTGTGGCACCACCAGCCACTGAAGTCTCTCAAGCCCTGTCCCCAGTAATGGCCATATTTTCATAGAGTTTTGCCCCACAAAATCACCTAAATGAAGATTAGATTTTTAAAAGTACCCTGTACCTTCTAACACCCACACTGGGATTTAAGACTGAACACTAAGGATCTGAAACATTGGATAGTTTATCTTTAATTAGCATCACAGCAGCTCAAACCATTAAAATCCACTCACAATTGATCACTTAGAAGGAGAGAAAATCCTTCAAAGTCATGTAAAATTTTCAACGTAAAGCATTGACTTCTTTCACATCAGCTTTGAGGATATCTAAAATGTAATTTCTTTGCATAGTATTGTGATGGGTTGTTTTTTGTAGGCCTTCCTTGGTAACCAGGGTCAAGATCTAGGAAGTATTCCATCCCATCTCTTTACGTAATCAGGTGTATANCTTCAATTTTCTCTTGCTGCTTTTTGCCGTTTCGGGAGAGGGAGGGGGGAATCTTTCTTGTGAGGTTTGGCTGTTGGCAGAGAGCCAACCCGAACTTTCACAAGTATGAACAAGATCTTCAGGGATTTAGTGTGAGAAGCATGTCTGCATTTTGTTTTACTCTCTCTGCCAACCTTCCCCTCCAAACACATAATCAGGTCTAAGGGATGATTAAATAGGTAATGGAATAAGGCATAATGTGACATCTTACTGAAAGATAAGAGGGCAAACACAAATATTTAAACCCTTCTTCTAGCTTGTGATAGATAAAGCAAGCACCATTATGTAGAATAGTCTTCATGTTACTTTAAATATCCTGTACATCTCCCATAAAGCTTTTGTGTAAAATCCTTTCCTGCATATATAGAAATGAATCATATCACATTATAGCTGGCTATGCAATTCTTCCCTGAGCACACTATGTTTTAAATTGCAAAATCCATTTTTATTTTCTTTTTCATTTGTCACCTCACCACTGGAAGGAAGGTTTCCTGGAGCGTATTCCATTGCATGCCTGACAATATCAAGTCTGCCTTCGATACATTAGTATAAAAAATTGAGGATAAATGATTACATTTACATGAGGTCAATGAACAAGCACAGGAGCTAGAAAGCCTACATGATTCATTGTATCTTCTGCTACAAATCTCTGAGACTTCTTGATGAGAATACAGATACAATAAATAAGCAGTTAGCGGGGAAAAAATGTGGGGTTTTTAGTACTCTGTTAATTTTCAGATAATTTCCATAAATAAACCTGATCTGAATATGTCTTCGTTGTTATCTGCTATCTCATGATACAGCTACCTGCTGCACAGTGTTAGCCTATCCCTGTCCTCATGCAACTCAGCCAACTCAGCCACTTGGAGATGAGGCACTGATGGATTTTCTCTTCGAGGCATTCTCCTTTTTAATTCTGAATTAGAACACCATCCCAATCAATGAATACATTCACAACATGCTTATGCAATAAAGCTTTAAAGCTGGTGCAAACATAGTTTAACGCTTTGGCACTCATGCATGCCTGAGAAAAAGAGGTAAAAAGAGTAACATACTGTCACAAAACATGTATAAAGAAGAAAGGCTGAGCATCCTCTGCAGGGCTAAAACACTTTTCAGGAGACTAAGGGAGAATCTGTAAATACTTAACATTGCTACAAGCAGAAGGATTAACAGAGTAGAGCTCTTTGATCAATCCTTGCAGCGTCATGTATTATTTCCAACGTGTAGGAACAGCAAAATGCTCTTTATTGACTAAAGTATGCAACACATCACTGAAGTTTAATACAAGGGGACATGAAATTCTCTCTTGATCAGGAGTAAGCCATTGACTTGACCATAGCCTAATCAACCATTTCTTGCATTGCAGCAGCACTTGATGGTTCCCAGCTTCATTTGCTTGGGAGCTTTCCAAGACATAGACAAATCCAATCTCTGACATCAAGAAATTAAAGTATTAGATAGTTTAAGATGAAATGAAATAAAGCTGGTGCAACAGAATGAATGGAAGTATGAGTAGTGAGGGGGAAAATAGCACAAAATCATGGGTTCATAGACTAATTAGGACTTCAATTAGTAGTTTGGAATAAGAAACATCTTTAGTTTTCTAGCTTATAAAAATAATAACAAAGAGTTTTGGTACTTTTTAATCCAAATTTCATTGAATGCAGTGCCATGCAAGCCAAAAAGAAACAGCAAAATGAACAAACCAGCCAGGCAGAAGATGGTGCTTGCTGGGGCAAATTAGAAATGACATGGTCAGACCAATGCCCTGTCTGCCACAAACAATGCTTTATATCCAAAACATATAAAGAAAGTTCTAGAAAATAAACTGTAGACATCTGTGAAATAAATGAACAGTAAGAAAACATTATTTGCCTTGTCATCCCAAGTATACACTGCAGGATTCTCACTCATTGATCTCACTGGGAAACAATGAAATTACCTAGCACTACTTGGCAAAAATCAACCTGTGAACCTAATTCTGCTCTTTTAAATTTCCCAGGCTTCCAGCAGCTGAAATACCTTGAAACAAACGGTATGGTACTCAGCCTTCACACAAAACCCTGCTGGGTATGAGACCACAAAGGAAAAGCACAAATGAGGAAGTTCACATCAGTCGTTCCTAACGCAAAAATCTTTGGAAGATAAATTATTGCAGTCCACTGTCCTCAAAGTCTGCTCCCAATATTTACCTTTTCTGTTGCTGTAGCATGTGGCATTTATTGTATCTGTGAAAAAGCTTGGACTAGATAATACATTAGATAAAATCCCATAAGAGTACAAGTGCATTACTCTGAAGTCCAGCAACATGTACCTGCACAGGGACAATACAGACAACAGATTTAGAGTCCATGTGAAACTCTGTTTCTCTTGATGTTGAGCATGGATGAATTAATCTCACAACTGTCTACACCTGAAAATTGCGCTTGCCTGCTACTGAAGAGACCAAACTCTCACTGAAGTGCGAGGGGAGGCCTTCCAGTGCCCAGGAGCTCAGCTGGCTCCAGACCCAGGGCTGAGCTCATTTCCCATAGTTCATAACCTCCACCCGACACTACTGAATCCAAACTTGCGCTGCTTATTTGGGACTAGGTGATCGGAATAGAACGAAATAACTTTTCCTCAGAAGGGAACTATATCTCAATTTTCCCTTCACAGCTGCACTTTCTGTTACTCAATTTCAAGGAAACCAGAGTGACTGAATGCACCTGACTTAATCTTTTTAAAGGGCTCATATATGGCTTTCAATCTCTTCCTAACTGACTGACGGTTTATCACATCCAGGAAGCAAAGAGGAGCTTCCCGTGAAAACTCCGAATAAACTTTTACAGTAAGTGTATTTCAAGTCTTATTTCTAAAAAGGAAAAGGTTATTCAAGTAGACAATTGCTATGTATTTGACTTCTGAATTTCATTTAACATATGCCTCTTGTGAGGTTTCTAAGCAATATGTGTCAAAAGCTAAATGCAAAATTCCAAAGAAACCATAAGCCACCCTACCTAAAATTTCATGTATTGCCCAAGAATGGTTCTTGAAGATAAGCCTTTAAATTGCCTTTTTATATCTTTTCTTTTCAAATATGGATCTTCTTTTCCTGACAAAGCATTTTGAGTTCTCTTATGCAGTTATAAGCTTTCCTTACGATTCTTCAAGTGTTATGATAACACTTTATAATTGCTTTTAACAATCACACATAATCTTAAACACCTATGAAGGATTTCAGAGCAAATTTAAGCAGTCACTGAAATAAGAAGTCACCAATTTCTAAAGGTTGCCACCTCAAGCTACCAGACTGACTTGTTTTCTACATGTGGTTTAAGAAATACAAACAACTCCACAATGTTAAAATAAATGAAACAAAATCAAACAGTAAAATGGTTGAAAGTATTGATGGAGGAAAAGAAATCACAAATGTAATAAAATATGAAAATCAAAATCTTTTCCAGCACTCCAGCCAGCCCACAAGAACTCTTTAGGGCATCTGAGCAAACGATGGATATTGTCTTGACTGATAGCAGGACTGATGCGCAGAACACATGGTGTACACAAATTGTGTGAAGCAATGAAAAGAGGATGAAGAGAAGAGGATGTATGCACATAAAGAGGAACAGAGCCATCAGGAGTAGGAGAAAATATCCTGGAGGAAATTTCTAATGGCACTACAGAGATGAGTCATACCTAGACAAACTCAGAGAGACAGATGACAGTATATGCTGAGGTAGGTGGTTAAAGGCAGCCCACAGGTATCCATTCAATTGACAAAAAAACTAAGGCAAAAAAGAGAAACAGTCATGTTAATGAACTTCCTTGCCATGAAATTCTTTCCCACTTTTTTACCTGTTTAAATACAAATCGTGTACGTAAATGTGCGTAAGGATTTCTAATGAGATGTACACTTTAAATGTATTAAAATGAATTATGCAGAAAAGCAGTAGGAGAGCAACAGATGTACAGATTCAAGAGTGACATGCTTAGTTTCACTTGATGAATGTTTGTTTTGTTGTTTTGAAAAATTAATGTAATGAAATATTTAAAGTGAACAAGAAACTTTAAAATTGACTTTGGGGATGGATTACTTCCTTACAAGGACAAGGTTTTATTAGAGAAAATACGCTCCTAGCATCCAAATCAGTACTCTATGAGCAACCATTCAAATGATCTAGTTATTTTAGGAATGTCTTACAAACAGTGTGTTTTCAAACCATGGTATAACACCTCTTATGGAGCAATGAGACCAAAGTCTTCACAGCAAACTTGGAGGACGGTATTTCTAATTTAAAAGGCAGTGAGATGATAACCTTCACAAACACCTAACAGATGATAAAAGACCAAGGCTGTCCACTGGTCCAAAAAAAATCTGGACCACTGCTTTTATCAATACTACATAGAGACAGTAATAACTCTAGAAACTCCAACTATATTTTATCATCTTTTTTTCCAAATAAAGGAATTTGAAAATTATGAGAATTCCCTCCATCTCGTATTTCTGTTCTTAAAAGTGTCTCTTTTCTCACCTAGAGCATGATTTTCTGAGGTTTCTGTTAGGCAGCAAAATTTTCAGTGATCTTTACCTTTGAAAACTACCTTCAAGTATCTAAACCAAAAGGACATCTGAAAAACAGACAAGCGATTTTCTGTCCAAGCTCTTCAGGTTTCATTGACAAGAGCTATGAGGGAGTCACATGTGTCTGCTTGATTCCTCACTTCAGTCTGTACAGCTTACAGAGAAAAAGCAAGTACTAAGCTTTTGACTTCCCAGCCTGAGGTCAAATCCCAAACTGTAAATAAGAGTGAAGTTGTAATGCCCAATGGAAAGTGACTGTGAATGAAGCAACAAACTGGTATTATTAATCTTGCCCACAGCACCTCAGGGAATCAGAAAATTTTTACTACTTTCAAAGAGTAAGAATATTCTTGAGAATAACCAGCCTCTCCTCCATGAGAAAATTGTTCATGAGGCAAATAAAGAAGAACAGAGGAGGTTATGATGGCATAACTTGCATGCCGAGCCTTTGAAATGATAGCCTCGTGAGAAAGAAGATGAATCAGAAGGATTCTTTGATTTTTCCTTTTTAAAATAAGACCACGCATTGTCCAGTACTATGCTCTTTACCATTTAGAATGGCTGGTAGCCAAGAAATGCAAACTAACCATGTATGAATGATACAGCTGCAAGGTTGTTCTGCAAAAACAAAAGAACTTTTTGTGGCCTAATAATGGTCCCTGACTCTAATCCATCTATGCAGAGATCACTACTGATTACAGCAGCAGCAACGGGAAACATTCTGGGTTAAAACATCTAAATTGCATAATATGTGGAAATTCTATCATTTTTGGAGCAATTTAACCTCAAGTCTTATCTATAGATCTGATAGACACACTCTCTCTCCCCTATATCTTGATACCCTATATACAGGATCCGTAAGTTGGACACACTTCCATCACTTTCATGGTGAACTTTACCAAAATCTATTTTACTTTCATAAAAAATCAATTAAACAAGAGAGTGCAATTATCTGTTTACTGGCAAACAGACAGTCCACATTACTGCAGCTCTGCTTTGCTGAACTGTATTCAACTGCTCAAAGCATTCACATGTTTCATTACGAGATTTCATCAGACACCTCTGGCTCCAACACCATGGCACAGAAAATGGGATGCACAATGCCCACTGCTCTCCACATTTTGGCTGCTGCTTCTTAAAAGCTGCTCCTGCTCTCTACAGAAACTGCTTACAAGTATATCAGAGGCTAGGATAGCTTCATGTATATATGGCTTGCATTATCCACATCTTACCCAGGTTGCTTCCCCTTTCCCTTTTTTAAGCAAGGAAAACTGAAAATTAATTTTAGTGGCTTTGATTTTGTCTCACTTCAGTCGTAACTCCTAAAAAACCCCAACACTATATATAGTATTTTATACTCTTATTAGCCACATGCAGCCTTACATCGTGGTGTAACTTCCCACCAGTGCACATGAAGCCACCCTGTCCCTGCATGGTTGAGCTGGCATCCACATGCTGATGGCACAAGATACATCTGACTGAATTGCCATTTAAATCTGAAACTCCTGATGGAGCCAGAAAAAACCTTGATGCTGGGAAATGTTTCAAATGAGCTGTCCCCCTTCCTGAAGCAGACAGATCTCAGATCTGAAATGTCACGCACAATTACCCTAGAGTCCTTGACTCTCAATCTCCAAATAGCTCCCAGCATTATGCCGGCTCTCCTCCCAAAAATATCAGGACTTGATTTTAGTGAAATACAAAGACTTTTTTCCTTCATAGGTAGTGGCTGAAATAAGACCCATGACTTAGCATGGGGAAAAATAAATTAATTAAAATAAATTAAAATAAAATTAATTCTTACAAAATAAGCAGCAGAATGCAAACTGTTAGGAAACAAATAGAAAGGCTGACTCACAATGCAGGCCATCTAAAGATTTCCAGTCTGCTTTTTATTCAGTCTGTGATTGGGACTTCTCTAATGAAGACAAAACACCCTCTTTGGGATGGTGGAGCATACACTGTGTTTGGAATCAGGTTTGTATTGTGATTCAACATTGTGTATTACAATTGCTGCATCATGCCCGTATTGTGATTTCCACATACTGCTGTATGAGTCTACCAAATCAAAATCCCACAAAAATATTAAATATCTTCAAATACCTAAATTTGGTATTAAAACAATAAACAGTCCTGCTACCTCAGACCTGTTGGATAGGCCACAATCTGTTTGGTCAGGGCTGGCAGCTGCCAAGTTTCCTTGGCACTACAAGGACAAGGAGGTTGGGGAGTTGAGGGTCACCAAGAGCAGCCTGTGTTTCTATGGGAGTCAGGAAGACAGGCAGTGATGTGACTCATGATATCAAAAGGTTGGTTTGGTGGCCACCTGCAGGTGCAAACACCTCAGTGACCATCAGAATTCTAATTCTCCATGTCTCCAAGGATACTTGGAGCAAATAGAATTGAGGTAAGCACATGCTGTCCTTTGAGTGGCATGCCAAAGAGGCACTTCACTGAACCGTGGACTGAATCACTTTGCTTGACAAGAAAAGGCAAGAGATTAAGAAAAGGGGCAATCCAAGACAATCTTTGGCATCACCAGTGCTTGTGTAAATGGTGATGGGGTTCACCCCATGAAGCAAAGAGACAGAAATTAACTCAGGGAGGTGGGCTTACCAGAATGCCCTATAGGCATATGTTCCCATCCTCACTGTGTCCAGGCAAGAAGGCTGGTCATACATGTGATGAATGGATTAAGTTCACTGTGCAATGTCAATGATCATTAGTGCTGGTCTGAGATGGGGATACAAAGTTACTGGCCAACAGCTTATCCTCCTTGAAAGAGGAGATGGGCACAGGTGAGGTATATGGTCATGAAGTTTGGTGAAGAATATACAGGGTTACCACAGCCTTATAAAGAAAACTGAACTGAACTCAATACAAAGGACACCCAGAAGGTAAAGAGGCCTTTGTTTCAGATAAACAGCATGATCAGTTGAGTGGGTCACCTGTTTGTGTAAACGGAGTTCCTTGAGTTAACCCAAAAGGTGCAAATGTCCTCCTGAACCAGCCAGACCAGCACAGAGAAAGTGTCTACAAGTTTCAGGCCCATTTAAAGTATAACATATGGGCAACTAATAAAAGAAACTTGAGGGGGGGAAAGCAACAGGTTTGAGCTGGCTTCAAACTGCATGTTCCTTTGAGGTGACTGGGAACACTCAGCATCTTGATGGAGAAGCATATAGAGATTGGCCCTGGGAATTATGTTTCTATTGTGATTCTGTTGTATATAACAATTGCTATATCATACTTGTGTTGTTGTTTCAGCTTATTGCTGTATTGCTCTTCTAAATCACAGTCCCACATAATGTCAAATATCTTTAAACAAATATGGTATTAGAACACTGAACTCTTCTTGTATGAAGTATCTCAAAGAACATTGTCAGAGAGTATTGGACTCTGACAAGCAGTGAAGAGTCCCAGGAGAAAAAAATGCTTTCTGTGGCCTGTTAAAATCACAGTTTGGAGATTCCAAACTTGCCCCTTTTTATTTTTATACAGTGAAATAAACCCAATAAGCATAACAAAGAATATAAATAGAGTAGATTAGAATCTGTTCTCTCAGTCAAGCAGTGAGAGCCATGGGAAAGCAGTGATGATGCCACTAAGTGCCTATTCCCCAGCATCCTCTTCCCATGAGCTCATATGCCCAAAGACATTCTCAGAACTTTCACCTCACTGCACACGGAAAAAGCAACAAATTTTAAGGCAAATAAGGGTAAAAAAAAAAAAAAAGTATTAGGAAAAAAAGGAGGGGAACTCCTTTAATCAGGAAATTAAAACCAGAATCTGACAAAAGCCTTACACGTGTTTCTAATTTTGGCACAGGAGGAGACTGAGCATCCTAGACTGTCTTTTTGTCTGGAATAGATCTTTGAGATTTCCAAGCAGGCAACAAACAGAAAAAAAAAATAAAAATTCAATACAGAGCAAAAACTAATGACATTGAAGACCAGATAGGAAAAGAAAAATCTATCAGGATGTAGGATTCAAAGGAATGTGCTGAGAACTGGCTGTTTTTAAGAGTGACGCAACTCTTAAAAGCTCAGACGGAAGAGGAGGGGCTGTTTTAAGCTGATAGATGCTTTTCAATTCTTAACAAGAGAAAACAGGAAATACCTAAGGAATTGTTATTTTGGTTTTGGCAGATATTAGGGACAGACCTTTAAAGTGCCACAAGAGAAAAAGGATATCCTCTTTGAAAGGAACACAAGTCCTTTTCTAAGAGCCAAGCTCAATTGCAGAAGCCCATAAAAATGAACTGAGGCAAGTGAATGTTAACATTCATGGCTCAATTCCCCATCCAGCTCAGCTGAGATACAATTCCAAGAGACAGGTATTTTAGCACAAAAGCCCATGCCAACAAATTAAAGCAGTATCCAGATGGAAGATGCAGGCAGCAGTGGTCTCAAAAATTGGCACACAATGGTAAAATATCAAGAAACTTAATTCCTTAAAATGGATTACCTAGGAAAACAGATTTATAATCACTAAAACCAAAATAAAATTCCTCAAAGCCATAAAAGTGAACATTAAGAAGGGTTAATGAGCTTGAACTAAGATGTAGGATTAAAAACCAGACTTTTTTTTTGAGATCCACTACTGAAAATGTGCATGAAAAATCTATGCATTAATTATTCTTATTATTCTTAGCACTCCAAACTTCTTATATGGTATCTTCCCTTCTTTAGTTTCACCTGCCCTGCCAAAGATTTTTCTCTATACTGTCCTGTGAGTTACCTTGTTTGTAAAATGGTCAAACATTAGGGACATTGAATGGAATGGAAATAGATATGCATATTGAACAAACAAAAATGTCCAGAGCATTGAAAGCATAAAAAGAACAGAACTGTTTTTAATGGAACCAGATGTCATTATGCCTCTATAAATTTGGTGATTCAGGGGAATTCTTAGCTTGCTCAAGCAATTCAGGTAAACTGATTTGGAGCTATCCAAAATTATTAACTTTCATTTGACTTTAAGAAAAAGATAAAATCATTCTTCAAAACCTTGGCAGATGTTAGAAAACGAACTCCGCTCTCTCATACAGCTGCTATTTTTCTGTTTATGTATAAGGTTCAGACTTGGGAGACCATTGCTGTTCAGGTAAAACAAAATCTCGGATATTTTCAAAATTTGAGTAAGGGTTATTTATGTATGTGCTAAGAAGCCTTTCTAAATGAAGGTAATCAACTAGATTTCAGGGGAAAAAACCCACCAAAACATATATTTGTATATATAGACACAATGCTATGAGAATCACCACTGATGGAAAACAGGATTGCCAGCAATTCTGGCATGACAGGTAGGACCACAACTCCAATTTTCCCAGGTTGCTGGTTGTATCTTCATCCACAAAAAACAACAGTGCAAGTTATATTCAAGTCAACATACTTCACATGTGTCAGAGTTCAAAGAGCCCAAGCAAAACAGACAAAGCAAGATGAGTGGATGTCATATGGATTTAGCTCCAATGATAAAAGCTTATTATCAAAAGAGGTTATCAGACAAAAGGAAGGTTTCTCCCATCTAAACTGTCACAGGCTACAACATTAAGTAATTTTGACTCTGCATTGAGAAAAAGGACAGCAACAGACAGGCTGTAGGTCAGAGCCATTGGTGCCCAGTCAGCCTACGAAGAGAGGAGGAATCTGTGCTGTGTCATCATGCAGCAAAACCTTCAGCAGAGGGTAAGTGACAAGACGCAGATGGTGTCTGATATAGAGCTGCAGGCACAGGACATGGAGATGCAGGATTGTATTTACAAGAAGTTCAGTGCAGCTGAGACTGCTCAAAACCCATGGAGGAAATTCTTGAAATGTTGGCATAAAAGAGATGGTGACAGCAAGGCAATGCTAGCTGCAGGGAAGACACACTGCACTAAGCCTGCTGGGAAAAAGAGTGATGGACAACCACTTTATTAACCGAGATACTTTCTCCAAGGTGCTCAGTGGCAAGGAAAGTGAGATGCAGTCAGCTTTTCTCTGAGTGGTTGCTTGTGAAGGTTAAGCTGGTTCTTATCAAGAAAGCAACAGCTTAAGAAACACTAGAAAGCAACAAAATGCGGATTAAAACAAAGACCAAATGTAGGGTATTTCTAACAGCTGCAGCTCCCTCACAGAAAGCATGCTCTGTGGAGTCTGCACTGTGGTACCTAACAAAGGTCTCTTGGCTCATAGTCTGGTAGAAGGACTGACATCCAAAGGGACTTGATGTCGTCTCTTCCCCTGACTGATCTTTCCATGCCACATCCCTCTTAGTTGATGTACATAAACAATCGATAGACCCCTGTCTGTAATCCATCAGCTGTGTTAGATAACTGAGTTACTCTGAATTCTTAAACAGTGTTTGTAAGTTCTGACAGACACATTTCCTTTTATTAAGTGTACTTGTGCTGGCTAAAGTCTTCCACGATACCTCCTTAGAGCACTATTACAGGTTTCAGGTTGCAACTGGACTGCTTGGGAATGGTTGTGTTCCTGGAAAAAGGCCTAATTACAATGGCAATCTTGCACAGCAGTTACCTTTAGTCTCTGCCTGTATTGCTTTTCCCCTGCAGAGGGCTGGAGACACAAAAATAAATAGAATTAAGTTTGCGTTTGTTATTAGAAGATGTGCAGCAATCAAGCAGAAAGGTTTTCATGTTCACTGCTAGGTACAGGATCTGATGCATGAGAAATGGTAATTAGGTAACAAATTAGCCATTGATTCAGACCCATCAGTGGTGACTGAAAACCATTATGTGGTGACTGCTCTTTTTTGGGGGTCTGTCTGAAGTATGTTGGTGGTCCTCATGTATTTCCTAGGAGAAGAACATCTGTTATACAAAACCACTATCAAAATCAATATAATTAGCATATTTTTGAAATTCTTGCCTTGTAGGAAGGCTGGATCTTTTTCCTGATCCTGAGCTGATCTTTCTTGTGGGACAAATAGAAGCCTTCAGCTTCGAAGCTATTTTTGTTGGATAAAGAAACAGCTTTATTTCCCAGGTCTTGTTCCGTCTATTAATTTTCCAACACTTTGTTATATTAATGTTGATTAATGGTCAATAGTTCCAGTTAAACCTAAAAGACTTCAGTACCTAAGTATCCATGTGAATTAATGATGTACCTCTCACTCAACCTACTTCCAAAAATGCAAACAATGTTAAATTAGGAACAGATACCAGAGGAGTAGCACAGAGCCACTTAGAAAATAAGCCTCCTTTATGTCACTGCTCTGGCATCCAGAAAAACCTTTTGGAATCAATGATCACACAAAACGATCAGAACAGCAGAATCCTGAGAAATACCTCACTTTACGTACATTTTTAGGGATGCTGAACATTTTTTACTTTTCCAAGGCCAGCAAACAAGCAATGTCTTGAGGAAAAAAAAGCTTTAAAATTAAGTTTCAGACACATTCCAGCTTCCATCTTGATGTATATCTGTCCCTTCTATATCTTTTATTTTCTTAGCACCAAAATTAAATCCCACTTTGGACAAAACTTCTAGTATAGAGTGCTAATACCAGCAACCCTGGTCATGAGATACACAACTGTATTTGGCTGAAATTACAGGCAGGCAAAACATATATAAATGAAAAATCATCTACCAACACCTCAATCACAAAAACCTTGCAGATAAGATTTTTAATGAGTATTCCTTCTTACATTATATGCAGTATCCTGAAATAAAGATAACTCATATGGAAAAGGAATTGCTCAGCCTAAGGTTGTATCTACCACACACCAAGGCTGTTGGAATTAGAGCCTCCTAAGGCTAAGGCAAGTTTCTTGGTGCTGCTGCTCACATGCAAGAAGAATACTCTCTGCTTTTAAAGAATCCAGTTCACTTTTGCCTGGTTTCTATTAGAGTCACCCTTGGGGCTAGTCCAAAATAAGATAAATTAGAGATGAAAATAACGAATGACATCAACTCCTACATGAGTGAAATACAGACTCTCACAGTATATTTACTCCTATGCTACCAGGCTTCTTTGGAAAATCCCAAATGCCGAGGCTTTCATTACATTGTCTTGTGAAACTCAACTGATTGAGAACTTCTTGAAGGAGAGAATTTTGAAGGGCAGGTGCTCATTCATGGTGCTGTTACAGTGGGTAGGATTGGAAGGGGAAATCCAGACAAGAATACAGTTAGTAAGCTGCTGGGTCATATTTTCTTAATTTGCACACATATTTCAATTTTTTATAGTGCCAGCTCTGAACTACAAAACTTCACACATGGTCACAAAGCTATGGCATTTACTGAAAGGGCAATGGGGGGAGAAGGAGGGGAAGACGGGAAGAAATGAAGGGGGAAAAGAAAGGGGAAAGGAAGACAGAAAATGAAGATGAAAAGGGAAACGGGATGGAAAAAGCCAGAGGACAAATAGGTTCAGAATCACTGAATTCAGTGTAATCAGTAACCTAATTGAGAAAAATGCTAACTATATTAAGTAACACCATACTGTAACTGAAGAACCAGCCATGACAACTGGGATATGTTTTGTTAGTTGTTTTTTGGGGATTTTTTTTTTTGGTGGTTAAAATTTGCATTTTTTGAAATGTAAGTCTTATTTGAAGTAAGGCTTGTCAAACTTGGCCTTTGAAGAGTATTTTCTCATACTGTATCTGTGCAATCTAAAAGTTAAATTACTTCTTTCCCCTTTTCTCTCTCTTTTTTTGGTTTCTTTTACTTTGCTGAACAGCAGCAATTCCAAAAATACTATATATTCGAGGATCATATACTGGGCGGTAGGGGAAAAGCCACATTTTATAAAATGCAGTTTTAATGAGCTTTAACAAAAAGGACAAATAAAAAATCAGATATCCATCACCTTTCCCTTCCCTCTTCATGTCTCCTACATTGTAGAAGTTAAATTGCAGACACATCACAGAGAGTGAGGCAGTCCTAGCAAAATGTAGGCTGCTTTGCTCCTCTTTCAAGTTCCTGTGATTGAACCTGGGAAAGACCTTTCTATGATCTTGTGATCAAATGCTGCCATTCAAACAAGAAAGGCTAAGAGAAATGGCTAAGGAATGGGGCTTTTACAACTGCTAAGGACTGCTGCCCATCATAATGACATTGTTGTTGTGACAAACAGAACCGAAATCAAATAGGATGTCTGCCTCCTGCTTTCCCAGCGCTTTCAGACTGAATTGCTTTCTTCTGTTTGGCAGTACCATGCCAAGAGGAGAGGGGGCAGATAGAGACGCCAAGTATGCAAGAGCCTCTTGGTATTCGAAACATATGGAAAGGAGAGAGAGAGGCTTCAATTATGCAAGAGGCTTCTGGTATTCAAAACATATGGAAACTGCTGCTGTGATACCACTCATCTTACTTTGTCTGGATGAATCACAAAGGGAAAGATCTTCACACGCTACTTCAGACACTTCATGCCACTTCATGCTCATGGGGAAGGCCTGCAGAAGAGTCCTCAATGCTCTCTTCTGGTGGCAGGGACAGCTTTACTTTTGGAGGGAGGGAGGAAGAAAGAGGGACAGAGAGAGAGTGCGGTAGAAAGGCAAGACTAGGAAGGGAGGACAGACTCTGTATCTTTTTCCCATTATATATGCCTTCCCTCGCTTGTGACACTGCATTTCTCGCTACACAGTCATTCCTAAAGGCATCAGCACCAAACTTTTTCCCAAAACACTTAAGGACATACCAAGCACCTGCAGGCTGGCTGCTGTTCATAAAAGTACTCAGGAGTTGGGATACATACCCTCTTTCAAGCCACCAAATTCTTCACAAGCTGTACCAGTAAAAAGGCATTTTTACTGCACCAGCCCTGATGGAGCAAACCCACCTGAGATCTTCCAGGAGGCTGTTGGCCACCCAAGAGTGCTTGAAGGGACATTGCCTGGATGTTTACTGATTTACAGTGGTGTTCCAAAACATGTGAAAAATCAATACTCCAGTTTTATTTGGACATTGTAAGAGTCCAGTCCCAGAGGCTTACACTTCTGGATGAAATATGGATGCCCAAAAGAGTGTGTCAAGAAATATCTATTTGTACATTGTTAAGCTTCAATAAAACTTCTTTGTTCAGGTTAGTTGGAATTTACAGGGCAAAGGTCCAGACTGAAACTTCTGACATAAACTTCCCTATGCTTCCATTTAAAAATGCTTAACATGAAAGCAAGTGGAAAAGTGTGAGGGAGGCAGGGAGGAGGAAAGGAAGAATTTTTCTATTAAAGGCCTGAAAGGGAAATAATTTTCCTCAATCAAAAAAAAAAAAAAAATCATGTAAAATTCTGGATATTATTATTATTGAGCATAACTATGAGCTCAAGTGGCTAGTCTGTGCTCAGTCTTGCTTAAGTTGTCTTTTTAAATGAGTTTTAAGCTAGTTGGCTCAGGTGTGACAACCCTATACTGCAGCAGTAGGGTCTGCAAAGCAGATGTACTCCATCATTTAAAGTGTCCTGAAGGGACTAATAAAGTAATGCAGGAGAGGAAGAAATAGGAGGACTTGTGCCACTGCTGGCCACAGCTGATGCAAAAGCAGAACTCCTCCCTGAAATTTGAATCATGTATAAACGACTTTACAATGTTCCACATTGTTTCATGCTCTGATTTGCATCTTTTTATTTGTTTGTTTTGCTTTGTTTGAAATTGCCAGCCCTTTAGACCTAAACAATCTGAAATTCAAGCTGTGAGTCTTTCTGGCTCATAAATTTTGCCTGCCATAACACCTGTGCAATTCGTCTGCCTTGTCTTGGATTTTACAAGTGCATCCAAGGAACAGCACTGTCCCTGGACCAGAAACTTGTCGACACTTCTCCTGCTGATGTATGAGGCAAGACAGAATTCACTACACACGCTCTCAGCTGTGCTGATTATGCAGCAGGAACATATAGAAGAGAGGGGTTTTTTTCATAAGCAAATATATCTGCCATTACATAGAAAGGGAATGGATTTTCTGAATTAGAAGATTTACATAGTCACCCTTTACACCAAAAAAAACCACATTTTGAGTTAAAAGAATGTATATATTAGAATTAATTTCGATAAACTGTGGCACAGTTCATTGCCACTAGATATAATGAAGGAGAAATAAATGCAATTCTCTGTTTATGCTGCAGACTTCTGGAAATCTTAGGAAAGATATGACAAGTGATACTGTGACAGGAAGAAACAAGGAATAATATTTTCTCATTTATATGCCATATTGTTCTCTAACTTTCATTCTTATAAAGCAAGTGAAAGATCTTAATTCAAACTGCAGTAATGCTACTTTATACACCATGAGCTAAATTGCTCTACTATCACAAATAAGCTGATCTCATGCATTTTTTACTTCTAGTTACGAAGTAATAAAAAATCTCAACCTTGTGAAAGACTTTCTCCTTAATTATATAGACAGATTACAAAACCTGGTATTTTATCATATGGGTTTTTTTTTAATACAAAAAGATACGGCTCATTTCCAAGGAACCTACAGACCAGTACAAGCTCAAATGGAACACAACAAAACTATGTAGCATACTGGCTTTGAGACTGTCCTCATCATCAAGGACTTTATATATTTCTGCAAAGTAGGCTTTAGAAGATGTCAACACTCTGTCTTTTCTCACACAATTTCCCCCATGAGCTCAAACTATGTGATTTAGCACTGATACACATAATATCTGAAATACAAGTAGCTCAAGTTCCTCCAAAAAATAAGCACATATGGGCTATTGGAGTTTACTGGGTAAACATCAAGTTCTGTATCCTCCTAACCAAAGGGAGTCTTTTTTTGAGGTAAATGGAAACAAGACAAAATCTTGAGTAGATAGGAATTTCTTGTTTTTAATTCCTTCTAGAAAAATATCCCTCGCCTTCAAAGAATATAAATAATCCAAGAAATCTAGGAAATTTGGAATGGATCTTTGCAGCATGACATGGAAATGTGTGCTACGAAAAAAGAAGCATCTACACAAACAACAAAAACACCTACAGCACAACAAAAACAACTGAATGTTACATAAACAAATTCTGAAGAAATTTTTTTAAAAAAAGGAGCTAAAGACAGAAAAACCTGTCTTGTTCAGTGATACAAAATGACGCCCTTCACATTTGAAATTCTCAAGAATGCCATGAGGAAAAACAAATATCACTAGGTTTTTAAAGGCTGTCTTATAAAGGAAGGAAGGTTTGCAAGTCCAAGAAGAACCTGATTTCAGCTGAAGTCCAACCTATTGGAAATTGGTTTCTGCAGAGCTGGTACAGGCTGGATTAACTACAAGGGCTATTTAGCCGAGTACCTTAAGGAGGGCAAAGCCAGGAGCCTGAACTGGTGGCATGGGACAGCCATGGTTCTAAAAGGGAGAGCTGACCATGGAGCAGCAATGAGGGTGGCCACATCACAGCAGCCTGCATGAGCCACAAACCAAAGCCACAGAGATCTAGCCAGGCAGCTGCTTTCTAAGCAAAAGGGTTTTTATTTTCCACTAACTTAGTACCCGTTCTGTAGTGTCTTGGTTAGCAAGTCCATCTCTATGACCATCTTCTGCAAAGTCTATGTGATCTTAACTGTTACGTTACGTCTGAAAAATGAAACTCTATTTCCCTAGGGACACCCTCCTCTGAGAGCTGTATATACCACTGAGGCACCTCATAACATTCAACATGACCCAGGCAAGAGGTCCACAAAGCCCATCCTGCAGAGAACTGTTACAGTGGCCTCACAGTCATCACCAAGACTCACGCAGGACAAGGACAGAAGGAGTTAAAGATTCTAACTGCCTGTCAAAGATGAAGACTGGGAACCGACAAGTTAAAAGAATGTTCAGAGGGTCTGAGACGTAGAAGAAATTTCCGTTAACAATGAGCTGAACATGTGCATTAATGGAACACAGAATGGGAGAGATAACAGCAATTCCATAAAAAATGACAGCCAGTAATTGGAAACAGGACAAATAAATAGAAAATTTGCTAAACAGATTTTTTGCAAAGTCTTTACATGGATCATATTTTCTGATACAGTAGGGAAGAATTTATGTAGTGCAGTCAGTAGATAACAGTGAAAAAACAAACCTGAATTCTTAGAGGGTAGACAATATAAAAGATTTAGATAGCTAATATTATGCACATAAAAGGAACTGAGAATACAAGCAAGAGAATTTGGGGTGTTTCAATCATGATAATTTTTGAGGATAACAATAAGTAAAAGATAACCCCCTTTTTAAACCAGCTTCACTGAGTATTACCAGTACCAAACCTAGCAGAATGCCCTTTATTCTAAATTCTCCATAGCATTCAACAGATGCTTTCAGATAATTGCAAGCCAATACTTAGTTTATAGTTTTGGCTGATTTTGTTATCTAGTTTAAAAGGTCAAAAACATATACATATATAGAGACAGCCAGGTAATGCCACATGAATACAGATTTGGAAGAGTTTTTTCAGAGTTTTACACATATATATGAACAGATAATTAAGCAAAAAGATAAAACACCAAGAGACAGAGGCAAAAAAGTTATCAAACAAAACATTTTAAGTTCATTCACTCAGAAAAAACAATTTACAGCATCACTAATGACAAACAAGATAGCATTAGCTCATCCACTAAGAGAAAAACACTGGAAATTAAGGTCCAGCTCACAGTTAACCCTCAACTGGAATACTGTTTTTTCTCATGACCATTTTAGCCATAATTTCCTAGAAAACATGTTGCTCTAAATAGAGTATTCCAAGTTCTAAATCTATTTCTCTGAAGCAAAAATTAATTTTTTGAATTTACTATCTGTGGTTGAAGAATCTAAGAGATGACCTAAGAGAAATATTTAAACTAAGGAGGGAGACAGAAAATATGCATCCATCCTGGTGAAATGAGTCCATAAAAATGCAGTGCTTGGGACCCTTACAAGAAAAAAAAAAAAGCATGGCAATTAACAAATAAAGTGAGATGTGAGGTATTTGCAAATACATCTGCATTGTTGCAGACTTCTTTCTCTCTTTTTTTTTCTCTTTAAAAATTTTAACAGTCAGTATCAAAAAGTCACTGTCACTCATTACTTGTGGGATTCTACTTTTCCTCTTCTTTCTTTTTGTCAGATACATGTAATCTGGCATTAGAATTAGCAACAAAAGCCCCACAGAACTACTATTACAGAAGAAGAAGATCCTTGACCATGTATTGTAGCATTCATGTGTCCCAATTGTTTTAAATTTTCCTTGAAATAGGAACTGGCCCAATGTCCTCTGACAACCCAAAGTATTTACAAAGCAAATGAAATTTAGGAAGTGCTATAATGACTAGAAAATGCTGTGAGGGAGCATAATGGATGCATCAGCAGAGGATAATTACTGCAATTGAGGCATGTTCCTCTGAAATTCCAGAGAGAAAACTAAGAACTTTTAAATCTTTGCATTTACTCAGAAAGAAAATGAAGTTATCTAAAGACATCCAAGGGTACTGGGAGATGAACAAAAACTCTGTGTAAATATCATACCCTAAGCTTGCCCATCCAAAGAGAAATCAATTTGTTACTGACAGACAAGCTAGGAGTTTTTAGTTGAATTTAATGATTGCATAGTGTCATAGATTAGCAGGATTTCTCATATTCACCAATAAAAATAGATGCAGCACTAAAAGACGGAGAGCAAGCTACCTTTATCATTAGCAGTGCTCTTTACATCTTGATGGAGACCTACAGTGCTATAGTCTGATGCATTCATTTGCTGACTTCTCCTTCAGAGTGGCAATATGGGGCCTGTACAGTAAGTTTCACGTGGGGTTGCACTCTCTGTAGGGAGAAAACACACCCAGTAGGCCTTAGTCTATTTATCTCAGAAAAGAAGTGCTAATAAGGGAAAACAAAAAAACCTTCACAAGTAATAATCACTCAAAGCTACTCAGAATATTTATGAAGTTCACATGGAATCTGCCAAGCACTGAGGTTTTGCAGATTTCTGGAGATAACTGTACTTTCTCAGTCTGAAAGAAATGCAAAGATATTAACTAATTATTTATGGGACAACCAATTATTTTGTACTGTACATCTAAGCCTGAACATCATGAAATGCTTATTAGTTGAGCAAGCAGGACAGTGAAGCAATTCCTTTTGGAATGGAATGAAGCCAAGGGCTAGGATGGAGAAGGACCCTTACTGAGAATAATTCACTAACACAGACACAATGCTGCTCAATTTACCTAGGCATTATACAACTGACCAGCAAAATATTTCAAGAGTCCGAAAATAATCATTACAGTGTCATTGGGTTGAAGCAGAGTTGTTTGGAGCTGCCAGTGCTCAGTTCTACAATTTTTAAGAGACAACAGACAGTAATTGAAGTTAGAAAATCAAACAGGGATAGATGTGTTTTTGCCTTGGGAACAGACAGAATACAGAGCCTCCAGAGCGCCCTTTTGCTCTCCTTTCCTTGATGTAACGCTGCTTTCCTGCTGTATTGTTTGCCTGCATCAGCTCAGATGTGTGACTCTTTGCTGGACTCAAACATTCAGTTACACAACAGTTCCTCTCTTGCAACTTCTTTCTTACTTACAATAACAACAACAACAACAGCAACAAACAAACATTTACATCTCATTTGCCAAGAAAAAAAACAGCTGAGAAAGAGCTCTGTATCCAAAATGAATGTTTGAGGTAACTCTGTGGACAGATACAACTAAGTCATGGCCCATGGCTTATTCTGGCACGGAAGCCAGAGCCATGGTGGCCAGTCCTTCTGATGGGTTGTTCAGCATTGTGTGAAAATTACCTACTCCAGTCCTTCTTCCATCATGACTTGGTAACCAGCAAAGCTGCCCCAGGAACACATGGGCATTTTATCCCATAAACATACACAAATATACATCCCACAGGATGTATGGTGACCCACCACCAGGATCACATGTCAGGAATCCATCTGGGGAAGACAGTGTGGATTGAAGTGAGCTGCCAAAATGATTTGTCTGATCCACAATCCCACTGCCTCAGGCCAGTACAAAATGGCCTGCAGCAGGCTGATTTCTTTCTTGATGGGCATTATGTAACCTTCTATTAGCTAGTAAACCTGAACCAGAACATTAGAGCTTGGATGAGAGGAGATGTGGACAAAAATGCAAAACCCTCCCAGATCACTGCTATACCTGAAAGAAATCCAAGTGAAAATCCAAAATCAATGTAATTTAATCCTAAAAGGATTGATTAATTTTCTCTCTCAGTAAGAGCAGGTCTCTGAGAAGCAGAGGTTAGTAACAGAGAGTGTGACATACTTCTGCTAACGTTCTCCAGTTCCTCATTTTTTAACTGACATCCATAAAGAGGTCATAGCAATAATTAGAGATGATTCTCTTTCATAGCAATAACTAGAGATGATTCACTTTCTATGCCAGTTACTGAGATGCTGGGAGGATCATTTTCACACTCTAATTGTGATTTTCCAAGAACACTAGGAGACTTGATTTTCCTTCCTGCTCCATGCAGTAAGATAAGCAACTGCCAAGAGGGGAATAAAGCAAGATCCTCCTATCTTTGCTGAGAGTATTAAATATAGGTTAATAGCACAGATGTATAAACGGAGGACAAACCTTGACAGGAATCTATGTCAGGAAGAAGAAACTAACACTGAGTAATTTTTTGCACTGCATCAAAAGTAAATGTATATGATCTGTTGAATCAACCCAACTGTTAAGGCTGAATACAGCAAATCTTATAATTATGGATTTAAAGAGTGCCCTACTCTAATAATGAGGAACAAACAGTCTCTTTTATGTAGATCAAATACCCTATGACAATACCCTAATTTTCTGAGTTTAAAGCTACAAATCTTTCTCCCAATATTTGAGTACAAAATGGGATCCTACCTAGAGCATTGTTGAGTGAATTCAGTTACTGGTTCAGTGACTTGGCCCCAAGATGCATTAGGCTATATCTGCATCTGAACAGTACTCAGGTAAATTGAAACTCTTAAAATAGTCACTTCCCAAATAATCCTTGCAACTAAATGGCATCTGATAACAACAATCACAAGAGAAACATTTTAGACAATCTTTCCACATGGACACCTTCTTCAAGAGACTAAGAGCTGATTCATGTCCTTTAAGAAAACATTGAAAGTTATACCCATTAAAATCCAATTACAGTGTATCTCTCAGTGCAGAAGCAAGTAATCATGCTATCTTATCAAGACTCCTATTTTGATATTCCACACTGTTCATGTTGGACACCCAGTATATTCCTCATTAATTTAAAAATTGAAACAAAAGAATAAAAGAAAATTGTTTCCAATTTCTAGTTTTCATTCTTCACTGTGTAGCCTTTTTTTGTCTCAAGCAGGCTCTGTAAGAATATTCTACCTTATGTCTGGATCCAATGCTGTGTCCTCTCTGACACAACTGGGAATGCAACCATGGAGCATGCAGGGTTATCGTGACGAAGATGGACTTACTGATTCCCTGCTATTCACACTCTTTCCATTGGGTGTTGCATGATATTAAACAGATTACTACTGGGTCTCCATGTATGCATACAGAAAGGCATGCTAAGTTCTCTGCCTATGTTACTTTGCCCATTGTTCTACTCAGCCCGAGTCAGTTTCACTTCACAAAGTTGGTGGTGTAATACATTAGTTGGTGCTGAGAAAAATTGTCAGTGACTACTTTTTCAAAAGAAATCATAAAATGGAGTCTTGTAGCTTGTACTAAAAGCTTTATATTCTTTCAGGAAGGTGATCTGATCTGACTAAAATTTATATGTGCATTGCGGCATTCAATTACTGTACACAGTAGCTGTGCAGATGGCTCTCTTTTAATTAGAGTATTTAGAGCATCTTCTACACAAAGAAGCAGGTGATGAATAAGGAGGAATTTAATGAAAGTAACCAAAAAAAGGAAATATTTTAATGGAAGTTAGGGAAAAAAAAAATTATAACTTAGGACACAATTCTTTCAAGTTTTCCCTGCTCACTGGACACAGCTTTTCAGAGAAAGAGAAATCTTTGCAGATCTGTGGCCTTGGGGAGGTCTTGTCAAGCACTAAGTATCAGGCAACTGATCACTAATCTTTGCATAGCTGAGGGACACACAGATGACAGCTAAAGATTTAAAAACCAAAATACTGGCTGGAACTTGACTTTCAATGTGGCACAGGCATACCAGTGAATGCATTCTATGAATATTGTGAGGAAATGTCAGGATTTCATTAAGTACAAATGGTATAAAATAATTTAATATCTGAAATATCCTCAGTATTAACAGCTGTTGCTGCTAATACTCGCAACAGTAACTGGCAACACTAACTAGTGAATATAAAGCAACTACAACCTGAAATCACGGCCATTTTATAACCTATAATGTAGTTGCTGATCTAGGTCTATTACTAGTTTGTTAGAAAGTCATCAGCATTTAGTTATGTGGCCTTTAATCTAATTGAGATTAAAAAAAAAACGCAACAGCAACACTTAATACTAAAACATTTAAACAAAACCATGAATTTTATATGTTCTTAAATTTAATGCTGTCAGGCATAAACGCTTGAAATGTACAAACCTGGGCAAGACAGACGTTGCTATGGGTCATAAAGGATAGTCTTCAACCAGGGAAGTCATATGTCCACTTAGCAGGGGCAGTAATTGAAGTCACTCTCAACACAAATTTCAGTATTTCTGCTTCCTAAGCTTTTCAGTGAATTTTAAATTTCCTAATGATGGCTAGACTTACCTGGTAGACCGGGTGGGGTTTTCAGATATTTGCCATTAAAATGTTGAATTACTACTTCACATTTTTCTGTAGACTCCATTCTGGAAAAGAGAAGAGAGTGGGATATGGGTAGAGGCAATATGTGTTACTAGATTATTATGGAAGTACTAAGTCAGCAAAAACAAAAAGCAAAAGGAGAAAAAAAGGACAAGCACAGATGCTGAGAGAAATCTTCAAAGCTGCTCTTGCTGATTTCTGTGGGGAAACTGGCTGAGCTCATTATGATACAGCGTGACTTGGGAGGAGGACCTGCCACCCTCACAGTCTGCAGCTGCACTCCCGGCTGTGTGTGAGCTGCAATGGTGTCAATGAACAGTCCCTTTTTGGCTCTGGGAGGTCACCCTGAACAAGGACATTCTTTATGCTCTCAGGTACTGCTTGGAAAGGCAAAAGATGTGTTTGTAGATTTCTTGTGCACCCAAAATAACTTCAAATAGTACAAAGGAAATGAATTACAGGATTTGAAGAACACAGAGGATTAAACAACAATTTTTAAGGATTACAATGTTAAAAAAACAACCTGCAAAGACAGGCGGTATAGCAAAACCAAAGACAATGTATATATGCCCATTACAACACGAAGTCAACTTCTGGGTGAAGACAGTAATTTACACATAACGCTGGCATGGGAAACGTCTTACTCTTCATCTCATATGACATGAGAATATTTTTGAAGAAATGTAAGGAATACAAAGCTACTAGTCAAACCACAAACCATGGTTATACCACATCTGGGAAATCACCATTCTTTTGGGTCTTGTAAATTAACTGCATACTAACCCAAAGCGCAGTTGACTTTGCTACAGAGTGGGTATAGAAACTTTGAAAAGAAGAAAGAGAGAAATGGAAAGCTAATAATTTCTTAGAAAAATTGTGTTTAAAAATCATGTTCAGTGCTCCTTCAATACACCAGTGTTTACCTCCAGGTACTCTCCACAAAATAACCCCACTTACATATATATTGCTTACTTCTCACCAATCTAGATATTTTTAAAATGAATTTATCCACTATCCTTCCTGCCATATGGTTTTGGGAAAGAGAGGCTCGCATACAGCAGCAGTTTGTCTCCCGGGATACCATTTTGCTAGAGTTCAAAAGGACCATCCCACACCACCAAAAAAATTTAATTCTTTGAGGAAGTCTTTTGTCCTTTTGTTTCAAGTGGAGTCATTAAAAATTGCCCCTTCTATGTTGTATTGCTGCTTATCATGTGGGCTGGGCTATTTCTACAAGCACAAAGACAGCGACTTAGATTGTTCACTTTGGCTTCATTCAGATTTAACTAAACAAATGTCTGCACTGAGCCTTTAGAGACTCTTGTCTCTGAAAGAATAAATGCAATAAAAGTCTGTTTTCTGTAGCTGCAGGCACTTGGTGTCAAACCATGTTATGTTGCACCACACAGCAGTGACAATTTCATTTTAATACATGGGGTACATTTTAACAAGCCAAAGCAGTCTTTGCAAAGAATGCAATATATAAGCTGCCAAGTGAAAGAGACTCAGTGCACTTCATGCATTATATGTGGGAAAAGAATAAAAGTGAAACCCACAGTGTTCTGGGATAAAAAGGCCATCATTCGAATAGCACTCTGAAAAAGAATGTGCACATTTTCTTCTCAAGTTTCACAATTAACGGCTCTCAAATGCCATTGCCAGCTATCTGTAATCTGGCACACGCTTCGCTTGAAACCGACACTGGCATTATCGACTCGGTTTGAAAAGGCAGCACAATAGACAAAGCCCTCTATACATGTTCTCGTCAGATGTGTTGCTGAGTAACAACTGCATCCATCCCTCGGCCGCCCCACCTGAGGCCTCGTGTGCTTTCTGCAACATGTGCCCGTGGGGATAAACTTTGCTCCTGGCCGTGCCCAGGCTGGCCAAACAGCCACTCACTAATCAGGATGGCACCTATGCCAGGCCACTGAAGTATGAATTATAAGTTATGCCTGCCCACAATACCGCTGTTTTAGAAATAACCCACTCAGATTGTGTTCTTCAGGATGATTAGCTCACTGACTGACTGGGAAGAACCAGGGGTATAGAGCAACCAGATATATTACTAAAATTGGCTGATACTTTCTATAGGACACTGGTTTTAGTTTAGTTGAAATTCTGATCAACATGAACCACTTAGGTTGCAACATCTATGGCAGGCACCTACACATGAGCTGAACACATATCGATTCACGTATTACTCCTCCTCTTCTTGTTTTATCCATGAAGACCAGCCATATCTGGGCAGAGGCCTGGTAAAAATATACTTTTCTTAGGTTCACACTAATAAATTCCACCTACTTTTTCTTAAAAAAGCTGTGACACTCCTTAACTGTAGAATGTGTTTGGAATTATTCTTCTCATCTGAGAAAGAAATGTTTCAAAATGTTGCTCGAGACTATTATTTAATAAAAGTATAACTAATGGAATTGTTATATGTTGAAAGCTCTAGGGGGACAGGTTTTCTATAAAAGAATGTCATTGGAGCACAGGTAAACTTGGGGAAAAAGCACTCTTTTTTTTAATATTGGGCTTCTTTCATAATTCATAGGACTAAAATATGACAAAACAAAATATTCTGGATAAAAGCTAAAGATCTTAGATACTTCAAACACTTCTGTTGAAAAATATAGATATTCAACACTCCTCTTGGAAAGGGAAGGACATCAGTTTCACATGATAATAAAATTTGCTTCTGATTAGCTCATTTGTGAAGTATCATTTTCAAATTCCTTTCAACAGTATGTTTTTGGTGCTGTTCCTAAGAGGATCTAAGAGCATTATTTTAAACCAGGAAATGCACTGCAGGAGAAAAAAACTGCCAAAGCCATAGACTTTTATGATTTTTTAAAGGTACAGAAAATGATCTAACCCCAAAGAAACTAATAAAACCATGAGAATTTATTTTTACCTGTGTCTATATATTTCTCCCAGTTCTCAAAACTTTTAGAGTCTCAAATACAACATAAGTAATGATACTGTCTATATTCTCTCCAATTTGAAAGGAAGTAAATTTAAGAAAATCTGTAGAGAGTTTTTATGTTTGGGTTTTTCTTATATACATAGTTTTTAAATTGCAGATATTTCAATATGATTAGTAAAAGAAAAAAACAAAAACAAAACCAAAACAAACAAACAAAAAAAACCCCAAAACCAAACAAACAAAAAAAAGAAAAATACGAGTGCTTAAACAAGTATTAGAACCAAATAATTTAATGTCTATATCTTGCTATTAAATATTTTAGATAATTTAAAAAGTTTATAGTACTCTCTCTACAGACCATAGTGGCACCAAAGTAGTAATTATGTCTTGTTATAAGTAATAGGGAATATGAGAAAAGAAGAGAAAAGAAGCGAAGAGAGAAGAAAAGAGAGAAGAGAAAGAGAAAGAGAAAGAGAAAGACAAAGACAANCTTGTTATAAGTAATAGGGAATATGAGAAAAGAAGAGAAAAGAAGCGAAGAGAGAAGAAAAGAGAGAAGAGAAAGAGAAAGAGAAAGAGAAAGACAAAGACAAAGACAAAGAAAGAGAAAGAGAAAGACAAAGAAAGAGAAAGAGAAAGAAAGAGAAAGAGAAAGAAAGAGAAAGAGAAGAGAAATTAAAAAAGACACTAAAGCTTACATATGTTTATTATAAAGATTGATGCAGTGTAAAGAACAAAATTAATACAAAAATTATATATAAGGAATAACATGATGATTACATAATTATTACCTGAGAAATATTCAGTACCATGTAATTACCAGTTAGTGCAAAAGTGTAGGTTTGGTTTACATATACCCTATAGTCACTGTGCTTAATAACAATAATGTAAATGAGAATCAGGACTATATCTTTCTATATCCAGAGTAAATATTTAAATATTTAGTTGTTATTACCACATTTATGCTATGATCAACATATGAATACTGTCTTTATTTTTAAGAGCAGGAATAATAAATGTTGGAGGGCAGTGTTTCCTTACTATTTAAGAGATTTTGCAAAGATGGAAGAAGGTAGGTAGTAGCAATATTATACACTGAGGGAGTCCAAAGAACTGAGGCCATAGTTAGAATACACACCAAAGAACTCAATTTCATATCAAAAAGATGACTAGAGGGACAGTCTGATAGCAGTGCATAAGTACCTCTGTGGGGAGGATAAACTAGGTAGCAAGTAGTTCTTTAATCTTCCTGAGAAAGTTGTGACAAGAACCAGATAAATTTAAAAGAGAAATTAGGCAGAAACATTTAACTGCAAGGCAGTTAATCCATTGGCAGACAATAGACAGAAAAGAGGTGGCTCTTTTATTTTTTCTGGTTGATGTCTTCAAATCACTTCCAAAAGTCTTATTTTAGTAAACGACAAGTATTATCTCAATATTAGGTAACTGGGAGTATTTCAACTGCCTATAACATAAAAGACATCAGGCAAAATGATCTTCAGGTCTCAAATATTCTAAAGCTACAAGATAGTTTTGATCAGCACGAGGTTTCTTAGCACCTCTATGTTCTACTCTTCATCCTTCTATGGAAACATTTCACTAATCTTTTAATTTACTTTTCTAGTTTAATTCCAGGCATTTTAAGACCCTGCTATTGCTGCAACCTGTGATTTTCTCCTCTCCTGTATCTGACATGAGTGTTTTATCTCTCCACCTTTTCAGCTGGTAAGACATTGCATCAAGATGTTTATACTTTTTGGTTTGAATGCATTTTATGCTGGAAAAAAACTACTCCCCCTGTCACTTATAGCCTAGGAAAGGATTTATTTTGACAAGTTCTCCTCATTTCTCACAAATTGTATCTTTTCCCAATATGTCTTGGCTGTATATTCTTCACCTCTGCTTAAACAACAGGAGTTTGTTTACCATCTCAGATAAATATACAAAATCTACAGAAACCACTTGCAGCATGACCTAGTATGCTGAGGTGATCCTTTTAAGCTGCCTGAATATCTCTGCACTACAGCAACTGCATCTACAGTGTTCTCTATAGAGAAATCTCTTTGGTTCAGAAGAAATCCAATAAAACTAAATGACACCTACATTATACTGAGAAACTCCGGAAGATGCACAGTTTCCTTTGAGGAAAAGAACATACAACTAAAGGCTTGGCTGTCGTGTTTTACTTCAGTGGAATCTGGAGCACATCCATTTCTACTGAAATCCATGCAAAACTCATATAAATAGAATAATGATCCTGTGAGGGCTCAAAATCTCATTTCCCATTTTCTGTTGCTCCCATTCAGTTTCTGAGTTGAATATTGTTTCCAAAGACTAAATTTCAGATGTGTAAAATGCAGACAAGCAGGAGATGAGTTTAGCAAAAAACATATGCAGGCAAAGAAAAACAACCCACTGGAAGCCCTTCCAGAAGAAGATTGGGAAAAGATGAGGATAAAGCCCAAACTCCCAACAGTACAGTATTTAAGAGCTTCACTACAGATCCTCTAGCTAGGTAACAATGGGACAGAAGCATGTCCTTAATATGTACCTTCGCTCTGAGATGACAGCTAATTGAGAAGCTCTTGACATTGGACATTTGCTGGAACACCATCCTAACGTTCTTTTATGACAGTTTGTGTTGGACAAATTTTCTTGTGTTACTGGGAAAGAATAGTATGGACACACAGTTTTTTCCACCTAGACCCAGGCTGATTTATGCTACTGTCTTCACAGTCTCAAGTTAAGTATTATACTGGTGCCCGCCAGCAGTGCAATACTTGACTGTCTGACTGTCAGCATTTCCATCATAAATTTCTGTTTTCAGAAGCTTATGACTTCGTTGTAAAATGTCGCTTGGGGGGTGAATCTTGCAAGGTCATTTTAAGTTACAAGACAGCAAACAAAATAAAAAAGTTAGTGGTTTCTAACTCTTTCTTCGCACTTTATCACTTAAAAGGACCTATAAAATGTTTGTTCTGCTATTCAGCTGAGTGTGGCACATGTATGTATGGTATTGTTAACATTACTATCTCTATAGGGAAGATACTTAAATAATACCTGAATGGTATTTTACTGTGGGTTGATAAAAAAGCAATTTTTACTTCAGTGATTCAGTGATACCAGTTAAGTCCTTCCCCAAGATATATCCCAATGTCTCCTTGATCCATTTTCAATGTCCAAAGGAGTTCTTCAATTAAACTCGCAGTACCTCAGGCTTCGATTATGCAAATTGCTCAGCCAAATTATCTGATGGCTCCTAACTTCCCTTGTTCCTCCCTCATCACCCTTCAGAGCTTCAAATCCATTTTCACGTTATGAAATCCCACTGATATTTGTCTAGGGATCCTTAGCCACCTGTCCTTCTCTTGAGTCTGCTTCTCCCTGAAAGTGCATCCTTATGCCTGTCAATTTTCTTAGGGATACAGAAAGTCTACCAAAATTTGGTCCAGGTTGCAACACCAGAAGAAAATGTGAGGGTCTCCTCATATAGACTTCCCCAGCACTCTGCTGTGTTGCTCTGAGCCTTTTCTAGAGTGGCCTTTCAAGAGAATTTTTATCACCGCAGGCTTTGGAATATTTTACAGATACCACACAAAGTCTTTGAGGTATGTTTGGGATTTCCAGTTTCACCTGAGACACTAAATTATAAAGCAATTTCCTGGGTAAGACACAGGACGTGACAGATCATTCTTCTGACTGAAAGTAGGAATGATCCTCATAATATCTAAGCCTGTACTACCAACCCAGATGATGGATTTGTTCAAGCTAAATTTATAGCATCTCTTCAACTGCCTTCAATTAAACCCTTGAATAAGGAAGAACAAAGCATTTTGCCTCTTCCTGAATGCATCCTTAAACTGCCTGGATGTTCTTCATCCCCTGGTGCTGCTGACACTTCTCTGTCTCCAAAGTAGCATCACCACTGATCCTCAGAAATCTCCTTCTAAATACTCCACCTTTGATTTAGCAAAACAGCACCACTGCTTTACCTCCACTAAGATTGTGTTATTTCTTTATCTTCTCCCACCTTAACATCTGGAACTCATCCCTTGTGGGCCTGTCGAAAGGCAGATCTTCCAGCATATACAATTACATCTTTAAAAGTGGCAACATGTTTTCAGGATGAAGATAAATATTTCCCTCCATGCTCTCAGTACCTTTCCCTATCCAGTAATTCCAACCTCCCTCAAAGACCTTCTCACTACCTCTGATCAGCCTTTTATTCATACCATCAAGAACACTACTAATGTTCTGTTTGCCAAACTCATATGATACCAGCTTTAAAATTCTCTCTTAACCTAAGTCTACAAATCCAGTGTCTGTGGCTTTTTACCTTTTTGGGCTTTTTTTTGTTTGTTTGTGGTTTTGCGTGTGTTTTGTTTTGGTTCATTTTGTGGGGGTTTTTTGTGGTTTTTTTCTTCTTCTTCTTTTTTTTTTTTCCTCTTTTTCTTTTTGTGAGAATGGAGGACTATGACTTTTTCCCAAGCTCTAAAGAATACACTTACACTTTTAAAATGAAAGATCACATGCTGAAGTTACTAAATGACTCCCAGCAACAGGGATTTAAGGGAAACACCTACAAATTTAAGTGCTGTGATGAAATCTGTGCGAGGGCAGCACTGTGTCATTCCCTCTTTCGACACACAATCTTACCACGGACTGAACTCAAAGCTTCTCATCTACAGTGTGTCCTTTTTCCAGTATCCTAGTAAGTATTTCTTCCCTCTCCTACCTCTTATTTCTTTCTCTGCTCTAGGACAGGCTGTGTTTAGTCCCAACTTCTGCTTACCAGTGTCAACAGAAGCACATGCTGCCAAAGGACAGCAACACGAGCCCTGTGGAATGCCAACTCCCATGAGGAGCCTGAAGCCAGGTAGGGTGGCCTTCAAACACACAGCATGACCCAGGGGTGAGGCAGAGGCACATCCAAAGGTTACGGCATGGCATGGATAGACCTCTATGAAGCCACAGTCAGAGTTTAAAGCTTCCCTTCTCTGGCCCCTTGCTCATAAGTCTCCTCCCCAAAATCTCCCCTAGGGTGTACCCAGGCACAGTTGGCTCAGGCCATAGTGAAATGCTCTGGAAAGTTTTGGGAAAATCTTTTCAGTTGCTTTAGAGGGACGCAAAAGAGTGGAAATACTTTCATGGCTTAACTTTCACTCAGAGCTAGTTTTGTATGCACATACTTTATAGGAGACTCTTAATGTCGCCAGACATTACTCAGGTAATTTTGATCCAAGAACATTTGAAGTTATCCAGGTTATAAATGATTAAGTAGTCACCTGCAGTATTATAAAACTGCTAATCATACCCATTTAGAAGAAGAATGTGACAATAGCTGCCTACCTTAAGCCTTTACTTCTGATTGCTTTTGAATGAATACACTTATTTTGAGATTGACTATTTCCTTAATTGGGCAGACTCAAAAAGTGAATTTTAATCATCATAGAACTTAATTAATAACTTTGAAACATCAAAGTTCAAAATTGCTGGATGCTGCATCATTTTAGCGTATACAGATTTAACTTTTCTCCTGCACTTCTGTGGCTCAGTTAAGCACGTGCTCATGCTAAGCAGCATGGCACATTGCACAAGCAGGCAAGCTATAATGTGATAAAAAGCTCCAAATCAGAAGGTATAGTAGCCAGGATTCTAAAATCTTATTTGAACTGGAAACCCAGCTTCCATTCTCTACCTGTAGAGCATCAGTACCCACCCAACATGTGCTCACACACTAGTATGAAACCTGCATGACTACAAGCAAAACTGAACAAATTAATCTTTTTGGATTGACATGCAGCAAAAAGATATCAAATAGCACTTCATTACAAAAAGGTCAGCTGGTCATGTAATTAAATCTTGTATTGATAATTCTGCAAAGACAAGAGTCAGCATTCAACTGTGGTTCTAAATTCCTGGATTAACTCTGGCCTACCTCAAGTCAGTGGGAAATCTGCTGTATACTTTGATGGTATAAAGGTCTTACCCCACTGTTGTTTGAATGGCAAATTACACAGCTTTCATGTTAGATCATTAAAGGGTTCCTGAAATATGTTCCATAATTAAATACATTTTCACAAACTAAGTCAGTTTTTAAAAGTACAAGTTTATCCATGAGTTACACCAATCTATATTTAGTGAGCTAGAAAAATTGACGTTATTATCTGCAAGAATGCGTAAGGAACAGTGTGTCATCTTTCAGCATAAATGTTTTGCCTTTTTCCATTTGAATTGAGACAATATTATCTTAACATTCTTTGTGCATGATGAACTTTCACATCAAGGACAAAGGTAACACTACAATGTCACTTATCTTGCAAGCTACCTTTTTATCATATGGTACCTCATTTCACTCAGCAGAAGTGCCATGATATACCAAGAAGTCATTTTGCCTCCTCTACAAAGCACAATGTTATGAATATTCTGTAGAAACAATGATTTGGGGTTTTTTTCCCCTTTCTTTCGAAGCAGAAGACTGATTTACAGCAGAATTGCAAATTTCTCTTCTTATTTGCTTTTTCAATACCTTTCTATATATAGCACTCTATGCCTTGACTTTTCAAAAGAAATCTATTTGATTTAAGAACGTTTCAAGCTGAAGAGAATCTATGTAAATATTCCCTGAGAGTAAACATGGAAACTTGTCTATCTGTACTAACAATGAAGTACATGGTAATAATATGTTGCCTGTTCTGTCTACAATATCTGACTACTCCGTTAAGGCTTGTTATATGCAAGTATTTCCTCTTAAGCTTTTCTCATAGCTGCAGTTCCCTGCAGCTTTCAAGGAAGACACATTTCTTCAGTTACAGTTCCTACCCTTTGCTCTTCCAACTGCTAAATTTACTTTTTCCTGTTGCAAAATCTTTACTAAATATTTAAGCAGTTTCATGGAACAGTTTGGGTTGGAAGGGACATTAAAGACCATCTAGTCCCTCTCCATATTTCTTGTAGGACTCCTTCAGGTACTGGAAGGCCTCAATAAGTGCACCCCAGGGCCTCCTAAGCACATCCTTGGGGTTTTACCAGGTGTGTGCTTTTTGCTGTAGGACGTTTATAATTATCCAAGCTTGATACTGCATGGACAGCTCACTATTCTTTGCAATTTTTATGTGCATATACCTACATACAATGAACTGTTTTTGGAGCAATGTCCTTCTGTATTGGCATTCTTCAGTTTGGTGGAAAGAACAGACATACAGTCTGATAAAGGTGCTGCTCTGCATTTTCCACAGCTGTAAGACTTCAGAGCTACAGAACAGACAGCATTTGTGAAGGACCAAAGCCAAAAAATGTGCATGAATCAAAATAAGAGTAAAGGTTTCACCTGGCAAAGCCGACTCCTCTGCTGACTCCATTAGCATCTCTTAATATTCTGGTGGAAATGACATGTCCAAAGGGTTTCAGCATATTCTCCAGTTCCTGCTCATCCATGGAAACGGGTAAATTTGAGATGTATAGATTTGTGGGATCTTGCTCTTGTTGCTATGACAAAATAAGAGAAATATCCTCAGTTAGGCTTAGCACAATAGAATAGCTTATGGCTCACACAACAAGGGCTACTCAAAATAGGACCAAGCCAAGAATTTATATCTGCGTTAGAAGCAAATCTGGGCAATCTGTTCATGATGGCAACATATTTGCCAAATTTCTTCAAACTCTCATGCATGTGCTTCATTCTGTGCGTGATTGCTCTTATTGAACTCAGTGACACTACTCATTTATAGCAAATTACTCTCATGCACAAGTGTTCTTGGATTTGTGTCCTAATTTAGCAAAGAGATTGTGAAGAAAACGTGATTTCCACAAATGTGCTCACTGTTAACATAAATAAAGAACGAAAACTCAACACATATTTTAAGCAGATGTGCTTTCCAGCCTGCAGGCTTCCCATTCAACCTGTCTATCATGAACTGGGTTGGTTGAAAACACAGAATGTTTTTATAGTACCTTTTCCTTTTTTTTTCCCCTAAAAAATTATCTTCCTTTGTAATAAGCTACAAGACCTAGCTTGGTGGAGGGCAAGAGGGGGAGTTCTGCAGTTCAGGTCCTGATGAGATATGTCACATGTTTATTCTCAGACTGAACTAAAACATCCTATAAGAGAAAGCCTGTAGTACGAATAATTGAGAAAACAAATCTAAAGTAGCTTTTTCATTCTATTTTAAATTTTTAGGCTAAACTTTCCATTTTGGCAGCCATTTCAACTCCTATTCTTGCTTGCTGAACTACTGCAAAGAAATATGAAAGCTGCATAGATGCCATATGTAAAATAAGTGTGCTAAAGCATTAAATAAAACCCCTGTCTACAGACAACTAGGTCTTGATTGCATTAAATCTATTTAGTTAAGCCCTTGCAAATTTTCATGGCTCTGTCCATTTTCAAGTTTTGCATAATATCTGATCAACTGCCAGTGCAAGCCTGACTGGGATTAGGCACAACTATATTATTTCAGCTAATGTTTAATAACCAAAAATGTAAGATACAATCTTTGTACTGTGCAGTAATCCAGACAACACCTTACCTGAGCAAGTTCTCTGAGACAGACTTTTTGATTCTTTTTATTACACATTTTAATGGGTAGAATTAGTTTCTACTTGTTCAACACCGAATTGACAACAGTAACAGTATTACCTCTTTTTGGTATGAGTTGTCCTAACATCAAATTACTAATCTTGCAGCAGCACTGCAACCTTGTACTATTATGAAATTACACACACTCCTGCAGCCATCTGCCCCAATTTAACCAAACCAGTTTCAAATTACACTCCATTAAAATCACTGAGGATATGCTTTGTCAAACACAATCGCGCATTATGCTTCTAGAAGATGTATAAAGACAGGACAGAACCAAGCTGTTCACTCCATCACTACCTTGTACATTCAAGGCCTCAAAAGTGGAAAGAGAAATTGTTTCAAGCTGTGATTCACACACCCCATCTTTGCAGGGACATGAATTACTAAGCCAAGTCTAATGTAGCTAAATACCAGCATCAGAAGCCAAGGAAAGTTTTTAGCTTCTCTTACCCCAGGCTCAAGTGAAATCTTAGCCCTTTTGGATGAGAGAAAAAACTAAAAATGGATACCCCAAAAATGTCCCAAATCAGGAGCTGTATAATACTGTTTTACTGCTTAAGTTGGATTTTGACCTAAGAGGTGTGAATGCTTGCCTTTGGACATGCTACTTAATGCCCACTGCATTCTACTTTGCATCTCTAGACTCATAACCCCACACATTACTGTGCACATTGAATTCTCCACTATTTTACAAAACATAAATAAAAGAACAAAGTGGGCATATTTTCAAACTGCTGTCCATAAAAGTCATTGCAACATCTTTTAATAAGGGGCAGAAGAGAGGAACACTACCCACAGGAACAGTGAACTGCAAATTGAACTGAAGTTACAGACCTCATACCTAGAAAAATGTTCTTTCCCTTTCCAGTTATCTTTCCCTGCAGTCACTTTCCTTCCTATCACATTAATCTACATTTATACAGATCCAAAAGCTAGCTCCTCTCCAGTAACAAAGGATGTTGATGAGGGATCAGAACTGATACGGTATTGACACTGTGAGGACACTCATGCAAACAGTCCTGGAGGGAAAGTAGGCAAGAAAAGAAAAGAATATAGCTTCAGATCACACTTCTAGCTTTGAGAAAAGCAAACAAAACAAAAACGCCAAATGTTTTCTTTCTCCTCTCCCCCACTCCACATATTTGTCCCCTTTTTTGTGTGCGAACTGTTTAAGTTTTATTGCTTGTTACTTCCCAGCCTTGCACCACAACAAAAATGAAACACGTAGAAGTTTGGAAGCATCTTCAGTGTTACTAAGTACTTGGAAAATGTGAGCACCAGAGGAAGGTAAAGCAGAGGCATTTGAGAAGCAAATCAAGCAGAAAGACTTGCAATTCCAACAGCACAGTTCTTCAGAAATAATCCCATTGTTATGCAAATCTCTACCCACTGATTGGCTAAGGACTTTGATTAAACCACCAATCAGTGCTCACAGACTGACATCCCTAGTTAATATTTAGAAAAAATATGCAGATGAGATCCCTGTAGCCAAAGGCCAGACAAATATGGAAAAGCAGAGTTATGCATCAGTAACTTCACGACAGCCTTTGCTTTCACTGAAGCAACTCAGTCCTGCAGAATATTAAAATGAGCACTTTTCTTTTGACTGCTCAGTTTTCAAGCTGGGACAAACAAATAAAATAAACAAGAACCATTGCCAACATGTCTCACTTCTGAACCAGGAACACATAAGCCTTTTAACTGTGCTAGAGATTAAATGTCGTTGTTTTAAATATCCGTGGAAAGTTAGCTGCACTCTGAGGATGAATGAAAGACTAGCAGGCCATAGTCACACTCTCAAAAGGATTTGCCAAGCCTATCTTTTATCAATGTGATAAATAAGAGCTGCAAATAGGGAGAGACGGATGAGGCCACTCATGCTACCTCCATAACACAACAGTGTTTTCTAAGAAAGAGAAAAAAAAAATCACATTATTTTTCCTTACTATACAAATACAACATTTAGAGAAATACCCCTTTCTTCTACAGAGAAATATCACCCCACTAAAGCCATATATCACACACCAAACTGCAACAAGGGACTCCGCCTTCACAGTGATGCAGTCTGGAGCTGGGCAGACTTTACAGGAGCGGTGCAGAACCTGGCTGCCCTGTCACCATTCAACCAGATCCCACTGCCACCTACCCTCACGAGCTCGCTTCTCAGGCTTGGCCCCCTCCCAGGCTCTGGCACTGAGGCTCCTTGTGATCTTTTCCAGTTGTGTCAAGATCCCTTCTTAAGCACGGAGGTGCTGACACACATCTCTTATTTTGGCAAAGCCTTTTCATCCTAGATTCCCTAGGCTCCTGCATCAGATACTCTTTCCCATCCCAGTGCCACGGTTGAGCTTCTCTGTGTCAAAGGTAAGTGTCCTGCTGGTTCAAAATGTGCCTCAGTTGACAAGAGAAGCCTAACCAGAACTTCAAAGCTCATGCATCCCATGAACTACAGGCCTTTCATTACCCTAACTAGCTGACAGCTTAGGTTTCTGCCTTCAGTGAAAGATCACCTCCCACAGCTGTTGGGGACTAGTGGCAATGGTGGTGACTGCATCTACACAGCGTGGCTCAAGCCCCTTTTGCTTCATTTAAGTATTTATATGGCTTTTCACCAAACAATAAATAATGCTACTTTTCAGTTAGGGATGCTAAAATCCCATTTATTATTGTCTCCAGTCCCAAAATGGACCGGTCATCAGTGAGAGTCGAAAGTCATTCTTCTCATACTCAAAGTCACTTCAGAACTGTACGTTCCTCTTCCAATTATTTGGAGAGGAACTGAAGGGGTGGGATGGCAGAAAGTCACACACACACCACAAACAACTCTAACAGCATTGTGCCTTCAATGCTGTGCAGCTGGTGACTCGGAGCCACTGCAGTGGGGCCACCAGCCCAGCAGAGCCTGGTCTTTTCTGGTCCCTTTATCATAGAATCACAGAGTCACTAAGATTGGAAAACACCTCCAAGATCACCAAGTCCAACCATTAACCTAACACTGCCAGGTCCGTCACTAAACCATGTCTCTAAACACCACATCTACGTGGTTTTTTGAACACTTCCAGGGATGGTGATTCTACCACTTCTCTGAGCAGTCTGTTCCAATGCCTGATGATCACCCTTTCAGTGAAGAAATTTACCCCTGCAGACAATACAAGGGACACTGTGTTGGCCCTGCAGCATGGGGGAATGGCACACCTGTTCACACAGTCTTCCCAAACCACAGCAGTCTCTTGGATTCAATCCTCCACATGTGAGAAGGGCATTCCCAGGGCTAGCCACTGCAGCTGACTGCCATCCTGGAGGCCCACAGGAGAAGAGGGCTCCTGGGAGCAGTGGAGGGCTCACTGCAGTGCAGCAGCACAGCTTCTCTGCCTTGCTCAGACCTTGTGTTCCAAACATGGATAAATAATGGATACAAGACCAGGCCAAGTTGCCACTTCTCGAAGAGAGTAGTAAGGCAGCTGTGGACTCTGCTGTGTGTGCCAGCTGCAGAAGCATCATGCTCAAGGCATGCACACTTGCAAGCTTCATCTGAAGCCACAATCAAAAGCCTGCTCCTGGCTGTTCTCACTGAAGTTTGTTTTAGCTCAGAACTCTCATTTGACAGCCCAAGGATAGTAACATTTTCCAGGTACAGTTTGCACTTGCATCACAGTCCCAGAGAAACAGGGATGAACTCACTCAGTGAGTCCCAACCCTACGAAATCCCGGCACAACCTCACAGTCTAGACTAAGCTCATTCTGGGGTCCTGATCTGTGCCAGTCTGTGTGGGTTCAGAGTGCGCTGCAGAATGAGCCAACAACAAAACAAAAAGAAATTAAGACCATTTAAGCTCCTCTCAAGACAAGTGCATGGCTTTTTGCAACTCCCTTTGCCCCCACCACAGCCTGTTTCACAGTCATTGTAGGCCAAATACCTCAGTTGCTCTGGCCTGTGGGCTCCAGGGACATTAGCTCTGCATGAATACATTGCAGTTGGGCCACTCTGGCTGGGGATGTATATGATAGACACTCTCAAAGCAGTCAAAAACTCAGCTAGGAAGGTTTAAAATTGTGAATATGGCAAACTAACAGGTTAACCCCAAGTTTTTTACTAGCTCAGACCAAGTGCAGCAGTTAGCAGCAGGCATCCTGCTGCAAGGCTCTGGACTTCAGCAGTCAGGAGCAGTTGTACCAGGGAAACAGCCAGAAATTTTGTTACTGCTTTTAGCAAGAACTGGGCCAGTCACTCATCTGCCAAGGTTTGTGCCAAAGAGGCAAAATAAGTTTGTAATGCAGAGGATTTGAAATGCTCTCCACCAACAGCATTTGAAACTTAAAAAAAACAGCGGAGGGCGCACCGCAACTTCAAGTTTGCTGTTTGTTTTGTTGGGCCCTCCCAGCCACTTTTGAAAGAAAGGACAACATTGAGATGGGATTTTCCCTCCCATCTTGACATAATCTTTGGAAGCAACACATGAAAAGCTGAAAGAACAATTCCTGCTGGTGTGAGCAGAGGCTGAGCCTCTTTACGCAGTACATTTAGTAATGCATTCTTTAAAGACACATGTGTAGGGAGGGGTGGGTAGTTTTTGGCTGTGTTACTTTTTCCCAAAAGGAACTCAAACCTCTTGTAATCTGTAATCTCAGTAGGGCTGGAAACCCTAAAGTGTGTTTAGTTTATCTGGGAACTTTATGTACCAATTCTTTTTATTCAACATAATTTATTTCTCCTTAGAGCAGCTTGCTCTAGGAAACTATGTGCTGATTATGAGTTCAAATGACGTATTCTTCTATCTTCCAAACTTTTCCTGGGAATATAACTTTGTATATGGATTGATATGAGATTCAAAACTCCTCTTTTTAAACATATAATAAATATGTATATTAATAAATCACATGCTTTTCTTGTCCTTAATAAATTGAGACCTCATCATATTAACATCGACATAGGTAAATATTACAGTTCACCTTTGGAAGCATGGTCCCATCTTTCAGAACATTTTAGACCCAGCCAGGTTCAAATCACCCTCTATCAGTATTATCCCCAAACTAGTTCGTTTCTGCCTTATGGCCACTGCCCAGATCTTCAGCCTATGCATGTAACTCCTTCTCTCCTTTAAAAATCTGGGTTAAACTTCTGTCTCCCTTCAAGATAACAACAGTCACACTTTTTACAGAAAAAGCCCTTTATGTGGAACCATTTATATGAAACCAGATCATTTATATGGAAACATTTATGTGCTATTTCATAAATTTTCCAGTGTTTGCTCACTGTTTTGAAAGCTGCAGTTGTATGGTAGCATCAGTCTCATCTTCAGTTTATTAAATTATTTCTGAACTGGATTCTGCACAAGCCACTGAGCTTAAATGAAATTTAGAGGAAGCATGTAATACTTTCTCTCAGTAGATTCACATTCAATAACTCTTCTTGTTGTTTTATTTTTTAATATTTACTTTTATAGTACTGCAGATCGTGAGAACTTTGCAAGACATCTGAAACAGACATTCATTTAAAAGCTGATTTGATGTGCATTTGATTGGATTCACACACCAAAAGTCTGAATGAAAAGACTTTTCCCCTTGTTTTCTGTTGTTGCTCCATTTATTCTTGCTGGTTTTCCACATTAACATGGCATATTTTTTCACATACATAAAAGGTGTCTGGCTTTCAGACAGAGTAAGCTACCGAACTTAAAATCTAGGTATTTAACTTCAGCTCTAATACCTAATGTCTTCAAGTAACATTTGGAGAGGTTCACTCTTCACTGACCTATCCCAGTAAGGTAGGATGCTCCTAAATTAGTTATCACTGTTAGATAGAATGAATACATGAATACAGGTTAGCGGTGTGAAGGTCATAAGAAAGTCACTCCAAACTCCACCATCTCCTGGTATCAGAGAAGTGATAGCAGGAAACCCTTTCCTTCCTTCTCAGCAGAGCTGGGAGGGCAGGGTTTGATGCAATGTTTGGGGATGGAGATCTTGCCCGTGTATGTTCATGTGATGCCTTTCCAATAAATGAAGATACACTGATTTGAATTAAGTGATAGTAGCCCTGCTTTCAAAGATTTTTCTAATTATGGGGTTTTTTATAAGAAAGAACAAACAGACTAACAAATCCACATAAACACTTGCTATAGCAATGGTCCAGAGCATAGTCTTCCAGAATTGTCAATGACATATTTTGAGCCATCACTGCAGTAACACGAGGTGAACAAAATGAACCAAGTGCAGCTGCCAGGGTTTCCTTTGACTTTTTCCTTGCTTATTTGCATTTCTTTGTGTGGGTACAATTTTAACAGTGTAGACAGCTAAATCAATGACCAGTTAGCTATTGATCCCTGGCTGGTTTCACTCTCTTGTTGAGCAGCACACAAAAGGACTTCCAAGACTGTACAGAAAGCTTAAACTTCACACAGATTTTATTAGTGCACTAAATAGCAATAATCTAACAGATAAAGTTGAAGGAAACTGGTAAAAGTGATGCTGGTTTCCTTATCAAGAGTCCTTCCAAAGCTCTTCCAAAGAATTGTTTAGGTTGAAAAAGACCTTTATAATCATCAAGTTCAACCCTTAACCCAGCACTGCCAAGTCCATCACTAAACCATGTCCCTGACTGCCACATGTACATGTCTTTCAAATACCTCCAGGGATAGGGACTCCACCATGTCCATGGGCAGCCAGTTCCAATGTTTGACAAGCCTTTTGGTGAAGAAATTTTCCCAACTATCCTATCTAAACCTCCTCTGCTGTAACCTGAGGCTATTTCCTCTTGTCTTGTTACTTGTTATCTGGGAGTCCAATCCTCACCTCACTACAACCTTCCTTCAGGTAGTTGTAGAGAGCAGTAAGGTCCCCTCTGAGACTCCTTTTCTCCAGTCTAAACAACCCCAGCTTCTTCAGCTGTTCCTCATAGGACTTGTGCTCCAGACCCTTCACCAGCTCCATTGCCCTTCTCTGGACATGCTCCAGCACCTCAATGTCTTTCCTGTAGTGAGGGGACCAAAACTGAACACAGGATTTGAGGTGTGACCTCACCAGTGCTGAGTGTAGGGGCACTATAATTTCCCTAGTCCTGCTGGCTGCACTATTTCTGATACAAGCCAGGATGCCACTGACCTTTTTGGCCACCTGGGCACACTGCTGGCTCACGTTCAGCTGTTTGTCAACCAGCATTCCTGGGTTCTTTACCACTGGGCAGGATTCCAGCTACTCTACTCCAAGCCTTCAGTGTTGCATGGAGTTGTTGTGGCCCAAGTGCAGGACCTGGCACTTCACCATGTTGAACCTCTTATAATTGTGGCCTCAGTCCATCAATTCCTCCTGTACAGATGACTCCGCAGAGCCTTTCTACTCTCCAGCAGAACAACACTGCCACCCAACTTAGTATCATCTGCAAGCTGGCCAAAGGTGCACTTGATCCCCTCATCCAGATAACTGATAATGATATTAAACTGGACTGGCCCCAGGACTGAGCCCTGAGGGACACCACTAGTGACCAGCCACCAACTGGATGCAACTCCATTCACCATCACCCTGCGCTCATCCAGTTTCTCCCAGAGGATGCTGTGGGAAACTGTGTCCAAGGCTTCACTAAAATCAAGGTAGACAACATCCACAGCCTTTCCCTCATTCACTAAGCAGGTCACCTTGTCATACATACAAGGAGATCAGGTTAGTCAAACACGACCTGCCTTTCATAAACCCATCCTTACTGGGCCTGATCCTCTGGTTGTCCTGCGTGTGCTGTGTGACTGTGCTCAGGATGATCTGATCCATAACCTTCCCTGTCACTGAGGTCAGGCTGACAGGCCTGTAGTTTCCTAGATTCTCCTTCTGTCCCTTCTTGCAGACAGGTGTCACATTTGCTAACCTCCAGTCAACTGGGATCTCCCTGGTTCACCAGGACTGCCAGATAATGATTGAAAGTGGCTTGATGAGCACTTCATCAACTCCCTCATTATCCTTGGGTGGATCCCATCCGGCCTCATGGCCAGCAGGTCACTAACCATTTCCCCTCCAATTATGTGGGCTTCATTCTGATCCCAGCTCCACCTTCCACCTCACCCAAACAACTGCTGGTCTTACTATTAAAGGGTGAGGGAAAGAAGGCATTAAGCAAATTAGTCTTTCCTCATCTGTTGTCACTGTTTCCCTCCACATCCAATATTAAATGGAAATTCTCCTTAGCCTACCTTTTGTTGTTGATGTATTTATAGAAACATTTTTTATTGTCTTTTATGGCAATAGCCAGATTAAGTTCTAGTTGGGTTTATTTATCCTAATATGTTTTTTAGGGGAGAAGTCCTAATTATTAGCAATTGCATGGATTTCCATTCCCTCCCTCCTCTGAGACAGCAGAACTCACTAGCACACTGTCCCTCAAACCCTGGCATGATGTCCCCAGGCTTATCTCTACTGAGCCTGGTTCTATCCCTTTTCCACTTCAATTTTTTTTGTATTGGACGCTGTTGGAAGTATGAGCTATCTCCTCAACCAAGGCTGTCTAAACACTCAAGGTTTCACAGGGAAAATACTGAAAAACAGATGACATTCAAAGAATTTTGTCTTAGGTACCTTCAAAAGAATCTGTGTTGTTTGATGGCCTTCCAAAGGCTCCAATACATAAAGATTTAACATCCTGAGATGGTAAATCTCTCTTTCACCCTGACGGATCAACTTCACAGTTGCGCCTTTTTAGACTGAGTGCTGACTACATGTTTCATAAATTATCTTTCTTCTGTACCCAACCCTACATGACTTTACCACTACGATGGTTCAAAACTTATTGGCAGTGTGGTGTTTCCAAAGAGCTGCAGGAGATTTGGCCTCAGAATAATTATGCAACAACTATACAGCAATAATTAAGCCAAACCCATCAAACATTATAAATGGAGCTAAAACTAAACCTGCAGTATTCATTTTCTGTATAAGCTGGATTGTCACCAAGTTCTGTAAAAAGCCTGTTAGCAATAAGGACCCATTCTGCAAAGACACAGTGGTCCTGCACATGAACACAGAAAACACTCATAAGTGCTATTCCAAAGAAAATAATTTTCCCAATGATTTTCAAAACTATTTTACTGTTAGTGGTATAAGTAAATTTAAGCACTCCTAAGCTTTATAATGACCCAGCAAAAGAATCCTTGCCATTAGAAATCCTTTGCCTGGGATCATCTAGGCAGAAAAGAAAGTTGTAACTTGAGCACCCAGCATTACTGTGCCATCACTGAAACACTCTTTGCAAGTACTTCTTAAACAAGGCAGAGGCTACAATTTGCTTTACCAAATTTTGTCCAAAAATTGCAAGCAAGCAAATTCCTAAAATATATGACCTATAAAGAGAAAAAGAACAAAGTATTGTAGGAAATTATTTGTCACAAATACCTGTATCAGCTCCACAGTGGAGTATTATTTATAAGTACTGTTTTAATTAAAACCATGAACTTTAAAAGAGTTCACAGTTTATATATGCCAAGGATTTCTTCTCACTGTGCAAACTATCAGAGTGCTGTGCCTGCTGTGTAAGCTGGACTCAGCTTTCTTTTAATTAAGTTTGTTCATGGACAGCACAGCATTTGCTAAAGTCAAATATTACTGGAACCGAATTGTTATTGGTCTGTCCAGTGCAGAGATGCTGCAGAACCTTCCATCATGCATTTCACCTGCCAATGGTGATTTGATTTGCCCTTTGTCTTGTGTGGGAAATGTGGGTTTGAGCCACTATGGTTGCTGCCTTCAGAACATTCTATAAGATACATGGTGCCTCCTTTCATTTCCACAAAACACAATCATAACCAGAACTATCACAGACTGATATAAGAACCTATTATTCATACTTTGGCTATTGCAAGGTAAGATTTTTAAAACTCCTTACTTCTTAGTTTTCCTAGAAACAAATTTCCACAGTTTCCAACTTGCACAGTGCAGCCAAAAAGGCAGATCAACTTCTGCAAAAATCCTTGTGTCACTCTAGCTTTGAATATGTTTAGTTGTCTCCGTATTCTCCCACAGTTTTATTGACTATTTTGCTATTTTTATTGCCAGTAAGTAAGAATCGATTAATTACCTCAGATGATCTGATGGTAGCTTACAACAATTTCTGAAAATACTAGCTGTGAACCCAAAATCAGAAACTCACTGATGACCTCTGGAAACAAAAGGCTAATTTGCCAGATGAGCTGCAATCTAAATTGAACACCTCACCTATTTATTTTGATTTGTCAGTTGATGGTGAGTGAACTTAAGACACAGTGTCCTATCACCCATTAGACAATATTGCCTCAAGTATGTTTGTTTGCTTTATGCTATACTGGGTTAATGACATGCTGATTGATGTATATCTTGCAGGATTCTCTTACTCATATTTAGACAGGAGTCAAGTCCTTTTCCCCTGCAAAGAATCAACAAATCTTGTGATGTAACTCCTACTATTTGCATTCTCACTGAACTGCGTTTTACATGATACTGTCCCACAGAAAGTGCATTTGTGTATGTGCAACAGAGAACAAAGAGGTCACAAAAGAGATTATGTGCTTTACAGAGGACATAGCATGAAATCAGGCCACAGTATAAACTTTCCATTATCAATAATGGAGGAAAGAAAACTAATTCAACCTAAATTGCCATATGCACTAAATCAATAATACTAAATTAACAGCTTAACTTAAAGTGCTCTTAAAAGAAAAGAACTTAGAAATATGCACTAGAGCATCCAATTTTCATGGATTCTTGTGATCATTTCTCATTTTGAAAAACATGATATAACAAATAGTAAGTATGTGCAGTGCCAGTGACAATAATTAGTTGGGTTTTTTTAACATCTGTAAAATTCTCAGTGCAAAAATTTCTGATTGTAATAATATCTAAAAAAACAAACTTATAACTATTTTTGCTCTACTTAATATCATAATACTCCCAAACACCTGACATAAACACCTAGAATTTCAAGATGGAACTCACACAATGTAAGTCTTTCAAGAATTCTACAGTTCTACTTTGCATAAGCTGAAACCTCAAAAATTATGATAACAGATCCTGAAAAGCTGGATTTGTGTACAAAGCAGTGCAGATACTACAGTAAATGGTTAAAATTATTACAGAATTTCTAGATCTTGTTTTTTTAGTCTACATTTGTCCATGTGGCAACTCTCAAGTCTGGTGAATCCTGAAGCTGACTGGGCTATGCTGCTTCCTTACCTGAAAATTTCAAGCAGAATGTCTGTGTTCTCATGACAGTAACACTGGATCAAAAGGATTACAAATTATATTGGAAACAGGATACAATAGCACTTGCCCAGTGCAGACTGAATCCAGCATTGTAGAGGACAAACTTGGGTTCCTCAAACTATAGACATAAAGCATTTAGCTCAACTCCTGTGTAGCTTGTGGAAACTGTACCAGGTGTTAGGGCAGAGGCTGCATGCTCCTCCTCAAGCTACCAAAGGAAGCAATGAGACCTCCTAAAATAACAGGAGCATGACAAAGGTGAGGGTTTTGCTGTCTGATCTCCCAGTGGCCATGGAATGTCATAATGAAGCAGGAGAGATACATGTTACAGATACTTTCATGCACACATAACCTGTACTTGGCCAGGGTGGCTTTAGGGATTTCTGTCCACTATTTCTAGCAGCTGCTCTCCCTAAGGACAGAGTATTTGCTCTGTCGTGGACTGATTCTAACTGAATTCTACAGCAAAATTTTTTTTGTTTTCACTTGTCAGTATCAGGATCTGTGCTTGGAAAATATTTTCAGAACTACATTCAGATTAATAAAGATGCAAATAACCCAGTGGATGCATTTCTTCTGATGATTATCATGCATTTATTGTTTGCCTTTAATATTTCATTTCAAAGCTGCCAGTAAAATAAAGTCAACATAGATTTACACATGGGGTTAAATTATTATCAATATTGTATCTATCCACAGATCAATAGGAACTGATGTGTTTCTCTTCAGAAGCTTCTCTAGTTTGAGGCTGCCAGAAAGCCCAGATTTCTTCATGTAAAATTCAAAGCCTTAGCATTTAACTGTCTACACTTGGACTAGAAAGAGACCATAGCTATTAACAGCAGTAAATTATCAGCTCTGGGAAAGCATTAGAAGATTTAAGAGGACTTTTTGGGACAGTATAATGCTTTTTAATATTTGACCTACTGACTTAAAAGCAAATTCAAGAAGCACACAGATTCCATGTGATTTCTTCAGAAGAAAACGGAAAGCTTTCTTTGGTCATGTTTTGTGTTACTTCCTATAAACCATAAATGAAGTCAGAATTTTTTTGTCTGGGAATTCCTGTTGGGATAAAGGTTGAGGGCTACTTAGCCTGAGTCCATACAAACTGCTAGAGAACAGTTATTCGTCTTGATGCACATGCCAGAAATAGAAACCTACTACTCCTTGAGGATGCATCAATTTTCAGGGAGTCTGGATTCTTTTAACTACTCCAGAATCCTAAGGAAAAAATCTACATAGACACTGCTTAAAGAAACCAATATCCACCATAAAACACTGCCTTGACAGTTTTATTTTGAGAAACCTGCATTTAGCACAGACAAAAATACCATTTCCATTTAAGATCAGGCTCAACTCACAAAATACACACTGCAGAAATACTTATACTATATCCAAATGCATCAGATATAAAAAAGCAACCAAGTCATGTTTCAAATGTGACGAGGGATGGTTATCGCTCAGAAACACGACAGACACATCATTACCACATTTTCTCTGTGTGAGAATTTTCAATGCTGAGTCAGCAATTCCCAGCTGAGGGTTAACAAAAAGGCCTTAAAATACTCAATTTCCACTCCCATAGATGAAAATGAGGAGATACTATGAGTAAGGCAAGAAAATGAAACTTTGATTTATTTAAAACATAAGATACTAAAATAGAACAAAAAGGCAGGGTTGAATTGCTGTGATTAACACTGCTGAATGCCAGGCACAGAAACAGCTGAGCTGCCTGTGCTCCCCTTAGCACCCATCAGAGCAAGTTTTGCTCAGTAGGATGGGATTGCCCTGATAAATGAAGTTGAGACCAGGAGCCAATATGAGGAAAGCAATGTGAAAGGGTTAATAATGGGGCTAAATTCCTGCCTCTTTGCCAACTCATGTAGGCATGGTCCTGTACTGTTCAGGCTACAGTCTTAGCAGTCTTAGAACTGTCCCACTAAGTTTTTTGTTTCTGCCAGAGAAGTCCACTGATCCACAGCTGCAGTCAATGTCAAAAAGCAGAGCCCGCAGCATGTAGCCTGAAGCAGGGACTGGGATGTGTGGGACTACTTCCCTCCTTGCTCTGGCCTCTGCAAACCTGGGGCTGTGACCAGCTCCAGGGGACCTGCAGAGGCTACAACTAATGAACAAAAGCAAAGCAATGACATGAAAGAAACCAATAACCCATGATGGCCATTGGACAAGAAGCAGAACTCTCCAGATGGACAATATAAAGAAAGAGGGGCTAGGCATCTGTGTCATTCCTCCTAGCCTGCTTGGGATAAGATGAGCTAATTGTCAATGCTTCCCTTTCCTCACTCAAAAACCCAGCACCACTGGGGAAGAAAACAATATTTAAGGGAATATTTTGCTTCGTGTGGGCAGAAAAGAGGGATCCAAGAGGCTCAGTGCATTACCTAGAGGTTTGGGGAAAGTCAGGAGGGAGTAGCAGACACTAATCTATCTCTGCAATATTGGAGGGAAATCAAGGATATAGAGAGCAGCACAAGAAACATGATTCTTCTCTTGCCAGTTCATGAAAGCAGAGAGGAGAAGGAATTTTATTGTGCTTTTCCATCTGCAAAGAACACAGTAAAAGATGGAGGATGGGGCTGGGGGCAGTGAATCAGAGAGGAGTCTGTGAACTCTTACTTTCCAAAACCAAGGAAAGTGCAAGTTCTTAATGAGTTTTCCCCCAAACCTTTCATTAGTTCCTTCCACCTTTACTATCAGCTAGAACAATGCAGTTTTCTGAGCAGTGAATGCTGACTCAAGTTTTCCAAGTCAATGAATGTTTCCAGTTGCATATTCACAGAGGAAAAAAAGGCAAAGTCAACAATTATCTGCAGAAGGAAGCAGAAAACTACTCTGAAATTAGAACAGGTATAGCAAGGTGACCAGCTCTATCTGTCTATGAAAGGTCAATGCAGAGTTATAAAGCAAATTTTCTTAAACCATGAGGAGCCATAATCTAGTTCCAGTGTGGAGAGAAAAAGGAATTTCCCTCTGCTCAAGATACTGATGTGAAAGGGCAAATGTGCTGTTCCTGTGGCAGAAATTAAGAGCTTTGAGAAGGCCATTAAGCAAAGATGTCTGGCATTCAAAATGAAATAACAGACACAGTTGTCTGCAGTCAGCTGGTGAGACATGGCAGGACTGGGTGACGGGGCTGGAGCTGTGCAGCACAGGGCTGCTCACAGAGTGGTGAGGACAAGCTCAGAGCTGTTGCTGCATGGAAATCATGCAGTTCATTGCCTTTGTAACCAAGAGACCAGGAGGCAAACTTTATATGGATGGCACAAGATGGTACAAGAGAACAGTATAGCAGAGACTGAAAGACAGAACAAGTTGAAATCAAGACAGAGCACAATACTTGAGCCTGAGTACACATGACTAGTCCCTGTGAGGTGGAGAAAAGGAATAAGAAAATGGCCCAAGCCCTGTAACTCTATCTTTCCCTCTGTTTCTAGAAGTCTGGACTTGGCTGGCCGTGACTGGTCGCATCAAGGAAGTTGACCAGTGAGACCTGTGAGAAAATGCACTAGCATTCCAATATTAAGCTCTCTGAGGCTCGTCCTTATCTGTTCTTATGTCTATAAAATGTTTTAGCTGTGGCTAATGTATATAAATGTTCTTTGTGTGAGCCTGTGTGTGTGTACGTGATGGGAATCATAGAATGGACTGGATTGGAAGGACCATAAAAGATCATCTAGTTCCAACCCCCCTGCCATGGGCAGGAATACCTTTCACTAAACCAGGCTGCTCAGAGCTCCATCCAACTCGGCCTTGAACACTTCCAGGTATGGGACATGATGTCTTGTGGGCAACCTGTTCCAGTGCCTCACCACTCTCACAGTAAAAAATTTTGTCCTAATATCTTATCTAAAGAATTATCAAAAGAATATACATAAAGAATTTTTTTCTAATATCTAATCTAAACCTATTCACTTTCAGTCTGAAGCCATTCCCCCTTTGCCTGTCACTACATGATCTTGTAAATAGTTTCTCTTGCAATATCTCTCCCATCAATAGTGGAATGATGTGTTTAAGTACACATAAGTATAGCACTATATTACATATGTAACAACAAAATATACACACAAAAGTGCATTCCAGCTTAAGTATTCTTTCAGTTTTGACGATCTGGCTAAACAGATGCCTATGTGTAAAAACATAAGACTACATCCAGACTTCAAAAAAAAGTAGACACATTTGCAATTATGCCTCATATGTGTAAGTGGCTGTGTATGCAAAGGAGGTACCCCCATACACAGTCACTTAATGGGTTCAGCTGCTGGGATGCTTTTGTGTGATTAAATATATCTGCATGTAATCATATTTTACATTTACTTGTATACGTGTATAAACTGTTCACATAAAAAGTGATGGCTGCATCAATCCGACAAATGAAGGATGTTATTATTCTCTTTCTCACTTATAAATCACAAACAACTCTAAGAACTTCTGCAGTAATAAAACTGTGAGAGAAGACACACAGGCTTGAGTCTCAGACTGGAGAGGAATTACAATTAGGCATTTTGAATGTAGTGGATGGCTGGGAATTAAAGGCAAAGGGGTATCTGCAGCAGAGTGTAGAGGCAGTGGTATAGGTCTCCTCTCAGGATGCTGAAAGCTGGACCTGGCTCCTGTGTTGGTCCTTAAATTAATTCAGTCATCAGGAAAACTGGAAATAGCGTCAAACTGAAAGAGAGTAGGTTTAGGTTAGACATGAGGAAGAAATTCTTTACTGGGAGGATGGTGAGGCACTGGAACAGGTTGCCCAGAGGAGTTGTCATGTCCCATACCTGGAAATGCTCAGGGTCAGGTTAGCTGAGGCCCTGAGCAACCTAGTCTAGTGAAAGGTCTTCCCGCCCATGGGCAGAGGGCTTGGAACTAGATGATCTTTAAGGTTCCTTTCAACCCAAGCCATTCTATGATTCTATGACTTTGCTCCAGCTATAACAAAAAAGACGGCATTAAAGAAAGGAATTCAAACCACTGAACACTTTAGGCTTCTGGATTACCTCTGCCAGGTGCTGTGTTCATAAATTGTTTTCAGATTGGCTCTAGTGAAAAGAAAAGCCAAAGGCTTACAAGTTGAACATCTTGAACTCTCAGCTCTCTAATATCATCACTAGCATAAAGTAGAATGAGAGACAGCCACTGTATCATGTAAATTATGAGTGTTTAATCAGAGATGCACTTTTTATGCCAGTGTTTATCCTTGCTGATATTGATATCAGCAGTTCATGACAAGCAAAAAATGACTCAACTTCAACCATTTTTTGAGGAGGTAAAATGCAGTTGTTTCTAAAGGAAGTAAGACTGAAAGGTACCACGTACAACGCCTGTAAGTGGATGCCTATGAAATTCCAGAATTTGATTGTGAAGTTCCTGTCATGACTGTAGCAATTCCTGGTGGCACATGGTAAAACATACAGCTGTGGATGTGTGAGCTTTCTTTACTAGCCCTGTAAACACTTTAAACCTAAGAGACTAAACCTGATATTATGCAGCCCTGAGAAATCTGCACTCAAAGTTCAACTTTGTCAACAGATTAAGCTGATGTTACCTGTATTCTGTGGGCCACTTGCAAAGAAAAAAAAAAAAAAAAAATCACAAAAAATCATGTCTATGTTCTAAATACAGAAATGGTCACATCTACAGAAAACTCCCTAAAAACTGTTAGGTTCTCCAAGAGAAAAAAAAATATTCATTGGATCCCACTGAGTAATGTCTCAGTCTGATGTTGACTCGGTTGTGGACATGCAAACCAATGACTGTCACAGGTGGACAGCAAATCCAGCAGGCTCAGGATGGGATCTGACACTCAGAGGTTTCCCAGCCTTACTACACCAGAGAGCAGATGAGGCTGGCTCTGCTGAGAAAAGCATGAACAACCTCTGCAGCTTGTTTGTTTTTTAGGGGAAATAGTTTCAAGTTACATGACCCTATTTTTATAGATCAATCAACTTAACCTGCTAGGCTGCATTTCACAGGTTTTTGAGATATTACACTGTTTCAAAAGATCAAGCAATTCCCCGAGACAGTGAGTAGTTAAGGAGTAGAGCTATTTGCATTTACTCTGCTATTAATTTTAAGACCTGAAATGGCAATATTTAAAGAGTTTGAAATAGTCAAGTGTGGGGAAAATATTTTGAGGGAGTCAACCAAATCAAAGGTCATGCAGTGAAATAAGAAGAAAAACCAAAACACACAACCAGCTTCTGTCACTAGAGATACACCTAGAAAACTGTGTTGCACTGTACCAATGTTACTTATCCCCATGTAAGTAACAAATTTCCGCACTGTTCAATTCTGCTAAACCTGCTACCCATTCTAAAAAGCTCCAGAATTAACACAAAGAAAAAGAAATACTATTCAGAGACAAAGCTCAGTTGAAACCAAGGCCCTGACCACTGCGGGACAATTAAAGTGCAGCCTGGGTATATTAATCACAGCCTTCTGGCCCAGTTTCAAGTTGGTCAATTACAATCTGCCCACCTCAAATTCTCCCCAGTTTCAAATGCAAGAGTTATTTGTGATTTCCTTCCTATAAAAAGTGTTGTTTAGCACAGCCAATAAAGACTGGTTTCATTCAAGTGATGGGTGAATGACCCACATTGACTATAGAAAATGTGTAAAAGCACTTTGGGATCCTTCAGGAGGAAGAACACTTATTACATGGTCATTTTACACTGCATTTATTATTCTAAGAGGAATTACTGCTATCTAGATGTTTCTTCACATTCCTCCTGGTAACCAAGTCATTTAGAGTTTGGACTTGTTTTTCTAAAATTAAATTATGTTAGGTTATTTTTTCTTTAAATTTAAGATGATAGATTTGAAATGCAAGCACTGTATCACAAAGACAGTTTAGGCAAATATACACAACTTTTACTTTGAAAACTATTCAGACAATTTTTGAGCCCAAAAAGATTAATGATTTATTATGGGGCTCATTAATCAAGAATTGTGTGTGCATGTTTTTTAAAGGACCAGTTCCACTGTTCAAGTCAATTAGGTCCTCTAAAGCTATTACATCGAGAAGGAGCCACAATATTACCAAGACTTCCTGCAATATTGTTGAGACTTTCCCGAGTGTATTTAGAGTATAAAATAAATGCTATTATTCATGAGATACTGAATTGCTAAGCTTCTTAAATTTGTACAATTGGGAACTTGAAGTACATTAAAATGCTGAAACTCATTAAGAGCCCTTTTCACAGCTGCAAAATCATTGGCATTCACAGCACCGTGCAGAACAATAAAACACTCCCCACACCTTTGAACAGGGCGACTTCCGTTCCTCCAGCTCTGCTTTAATGAATCACTGAGGCAGAACTGGTATCTAACCTCTCTGTCAACCTCCTTCATTGAAAGGAAGAAACAAAAAGCCACAATAACACTAATATTCTGAACAGAAAAGCATGTACATGCATACTGTACTAACCCTCCCCCAACACAAAAACCTCAGCTATTGCTGCAACTTTGTTAGAAGATAATTCAATTTTCTCCATCAACACAAAACAAACCATCTTTAGAGGCAGAAAACAATCCATATTTTTCTCCCAAGCCACCCACCAAACCATGCCAAGTAGTTGTTCCCTTGGGTGCCATTTTTTTGAACCCAAAACACAGGACTCAGCATTTTGTAGGGTGTTTTCACTAACACTAGCTGGATATGGTCACTTTGTGTGCCAGAAATGTTCTCCTGATCATTGAGAGGCTGAATTCTGTGCTTCCAAAGTGGCACCAGAACAAACTGCCTGAGTCCTCAGCAAACTTGTGGATGCCCCATATATGTTTCCTACACATTGTCCAGCAGACACATGATGCCTGCCCTGATGATTCGAAGACAGCAACTTTCTGAGATTCCACACAATTACACCTTTTCCAACTGCATCAGGGTAACCAATGCTCAACCCTTCTCAGCCAGCAGCCAGCCACTTTGCATATCGAGTGATTGCAAACGGCACTTAAAAACAACCCTCCTCTTTGATCTGGTAACAGCATGTTCTGCCTCCTCCTCAGTCAGGAGGGTCACAACTGCGCCTCTGATATCTACAGGTCTCCCCAACCTCAGGGCGAGGAAACCTAAGTCTTATCAACACCAGTGTGCACTAGTATGATTTCAGCACTAGCTGAAAGATTTGTTTGTAGGTTTCCATTGGGCCACCTACTGCACTTTCTTTTGGTATTTGAAAAACAAAAGAAAAAAAGTCAATAACCGACCAAAAATTAAATGTGAGTAAGAACTACGGCAATAGGGACTACTCTAGAGATTTCACAAGATTCATCATAAGCTTGGTGCTGGACTAAACTAAAAGAAACAGTCTTGGGACTATTATTTAGCTTGTTAAATTCTATGTGCAAACTCTGTTTATTCCAAACTATTCCCCAAAGCAATAAATGGATTGTCTCCCTGAGAGGGAGAAATTGTTCCCTTTCCTCCTCTAAACATTTTTGAAAGGAACTTAGGAAAGTACAATGCTAAACTGGTGAAGAAGATTATGTATTTCAGAAGTGGGTTTGAAAGGTTCAACAACAAATATTCACATTAAAGATCACAGAATTAATTACAGGAAAAAAGGGGGGTGTTGGTTCTGTGTGGGTGTTCCCATCTACATCAAACAAACTCAAAGAAAGCAATATTATGAGGGAAGATTACAGAATGACAAAAACAAGGCATGTGGTTAAAGTAAAAGATGCTTTGATAGTGTACAAGCTGAGGTGGTTTTGTTACCGGCAACAAAAAGTGCATCTTTCAAAGCTTAGCTGAAGAGCATTACTCAAGCCCTACGGTTCTTGACAAAACACAAGATTGGCACATGGTTATGACTCTGTATGGTCATCTGGGAACACCCAACTCATGCCAAGTGAGGAGAGCAAGAAAAGTTGCCTGCTGACCAACACAGGAGCACACACACGTGCACCTTCCCCATTTCCCTACCAGGATTGCATTTCTCAACTGCTTCCAAGACACAGACACTTGGGACCAGTTGCTGCTGGTGCCTGGCCATCAGCAGGGTGGGCAAAGGAGGTGACTGCCTCCATGTCAAACCCTGCAAGAGACCCAGCAGTTGAAAATCCCAACTATTTCCCTGAAAACAGGCCTGTACCAGAAAGAAAAGGGCTGTACCAGTTTCAGCTAGCTAGTTGTTTGGGGTTGGAACTGATTGATACTTGAATGGAGACAATAAGAAGAAGGAAGAGAGAACTCTAAGCTTTTCAACACATAATTTTGATAGCAGATTTTTCCATCTGAACAGGAAAACAGTGCCCAGAAAAAAAAGAAGCAGTTTGAACAGTTTTTTATCCTTAAACTGTTCTGGCTTTCCCTCCTGAATCCATCTTACTCTTTCTATTAGATCATTTCATTACCACAGAAGGGAAGAGGTCACTGCAGAATTCCACACTCTTTCTGAGTCCAACAGAGCTCAACCTTCTACCTTCAAGTCATACTGTAAAAGTTGTGTTATACAAAGAATTCAGGGCTTTCCTTGTTCTATAATTCAGAGTGATTGAGCTTTGCCATCTTGCATTTTGCAAACATAAAACAGAATGGCAACCTTCTGTCACAATCTTACAAACAAACTGAATTTATTTAGCCTAAGGTTTTGTTCTCTTGGGCAATAACACAACCACGCTTACATCCAGGTGGTACAACTAAGCATTGCTCCTTCTGCAGTGTGATCAAGTTCACCTCCAGAGCTATAGTAATCTTAGTCATTCTAGAGAAGGGGCCAGTATTTTCACACTGTAACTACCACCCTGAAGGGAAGATCTGGCTTGTAGAGATTTTCACAGGATTCTTTTAAAATTCCAAATCAAAACCTTCTATTTTGCACCCCAAATTATTGCAGTTAAATAATACTGGGCATTTGGAGTTGAAGGCACATAGTTGTACTTCAAGCTACTTCCTAATGACTGAACTACACATAGAGGCAGAGGTATGTGGTCAAATATCTGCATACCCACACCATGGAGGTTTGGATGTGCATTATGCACCTCGCTCTCCATATCCCTCTCTGGCTCTGCAAATAAAGAGAAAAAGACTTCTCTGATTTTAAATACAAGCAGGAAATCTTTTCTGATTTTCAAGCTGACTTTTAAGAATAGTTTGAATTATTTACTTTCTTTGTTAACTATGCTTTGACCCTTAATGTGGGATGTTCTTTCCAGGAATAAAAAAAGAAAACCTGAATATTTTCCAGGCATAGTCCAGACTGCACACTGTGGTAAGAAAAGCATTTACTGAAGCTTAAGGCTCACAAATGAAATATTAATATTTATGTGCAGTATTTGGAGTATCTGTCTAAACTGAATACTAGCGCAGGAGAACAAGCCCCTCAGGCCCTACAGAAGATGACAGATCTTTCACCTTCACTGCTTGCAAGGGGACACAATGTCAGAAAAGAGGAGATTTGGGAGCAGGTACCTCATCACATACAGTTTCCCTCCAGCACATGTAAGAGACATTTAAGAGATGTTTTATCTTAAGCTATTGTCATAAGGGACCTAAGTTGTCCTAATCCAAAACTGCTCTGCTTTAGCACCTGAATCTGGTGCCAAAATCCATATGCACAGGCAAAGGAGACTGCGTGGATTGCAGGCCTGAGGATTCTGTCTGATTTTGAAAACTTTTTTCTTTGCACTGCTTATGATTACTCTTTTAAAAATAGAAATGAGAGGACAAAGACATTCTAAATTATTAGATTAAATTTAAGTTTGTTATCTAATGTCAGACCAAGAATTTTTGCTAGAGTTCAGGTTACGTTTGCTTTTACTCCTAAGGGAGTTCCAGCGTGATCTGGGAAATCCTTTGTGGCAGCTGAAAATGGTACTATCCTTTCAAACCTCATCCTCATTCAGAGCTCAGTACTATCCCCTGCAATCTCCTATGGTTTTGAACATCTGGCCTTTCCTTGCCAGATGACATTAAGAGGACGAGTGTAAGGCTCAGAGTGGGGCAAATGAACAGCTCATTTTTGTAAGCAACACCTAATGTTCGGATATGGACTGAAAAAACATGCAACACCAGAACCCGTATTTCTAAAATAGATAGCAGAAAAAAAATCCCCCCAAACCCACAAAACTCCAATCAAAAATAAAACAACAAAAATCCTCATCAAAGAAACAAAACAAAATAAAAAAGTGAATGTATATAAATGATTTCAGTTTCAGCTGTTTCAAGTTTCTAATCAGCCAATCATTTTTGCTGATCTAACTTACACCAGCTATTAGAAAACTTCTAGCAGCAACAGAACCACAGAACCAAAATTAAGCTGTCAGGGAATATCTTTCCTTATGTTTTGCTCTACATACTATAGGCACTTACTTCCAGTAAATCTGGAAGTGAAAGACTGCCTACATTTTTGATACAAAGTGGCTAAGTTTTGGTCCAACTTCACTGAAGTAGTTTCTCAATTACCCAAGTATGAACTGACAATAAAAAACCAGAGAGTAAATATTAACTTGGCCAAGCAGGTTCAACACCAAATTATGCTGAATGGAATGGGTTATGCCCAAGCTAAAGTACAACACTTGTTTGCAAATCCCAAGATGAAAGGCTACAGAAACAATAAAAGCGTGCACATCGTGAAACTCAAAAAGAATACCTAAAAGTAAGGAAGGTTTTTAACAAATATCAGGAAAGCATGTGCTAAATTATCTTTTTAATTACTTTTGAAAATACAGTCCTCTGGGTTTAAGCTTGGGTTTTGACTCTTTTATGCTTGTGCCCACTCTATTACAAAGAAATGTTAACTTAATTTTTTTTTTTTTCATTTATTAATGTGTCCAACTTGTAGCTATACTTGGACTATTAGACTCCTGTGTTCACATGGCTTTAAACAAATTCTTAAAAGTTTGCCAGTTGAAAGAGAACCAAATGAAGTTAAAATCTTATGAAAATGTGTTCAAAGTTAGGAACATATTTCTGTGCCTATCAAGCTGAACAGAGTTTGCAAGTTAGAATTTCAGCATAGTTCAAATCCTGTGAGAACTGGTACAAGAGCACTTTCTGAAGACACATAAATAGTTAATAGAGGAGCTAACGGTAAATGATGCTTAAAACGTGGACCTTAATTCATGAGCTTTATGAGAATGATATTTTATCATATTATTATAGTGATGGGCTTTTTTAATGTCTTCCACAGTTCAGCCATCACCTCTTAATGGGTAAGACCTCAAGCTTTTATAGTAAGCATAAAAAGACAGCATTTGCCATCCTGGATGAGGTTGCTTGTCCACCTAACCTGGAGAATACATCAGTCTTTACATCACAATGCAAGACCTTTTATTAGTTTACTAAAAGCAGCTTTTACTAATGCAACAGCGGAGTTTCCTCATAAGGGAAAATGAAAATATAACAGCCATCACTGCTTTACGTAGTATATAGAAAACAGCCCAAATTAAGATACATTTCAGATCTAAAGTTTTTTCAGGACTTGTCTTTGCTTGCCATTAAAATGAAAGTCTAGGTTAAAACCTTCCAAGACCATACATTGTGACACTGGGTCCTGCCTGGCCCTTCTCTCCCCTGGCATGGCAGCAGCAACGGTTTAGGAAATCCACCGTCCCGCACTTTGGAGACCCCAGGACGTCACAATTTCTGCCACATGGAGAAATGACAAAATGTTTTCAGCAAAGCACATGTTTTAAGTTGACATCATCCTTCCAGAACATGTCAAATACAGCCACTAAAACTGCAACTTCCATATGGTTTAGATTAAAAGTAACAAACAAACAAACCAGCCCTTAAATTATGAGGCCTTCCAGAAGCAAGAAGCCAAAAGTAGAATAATTGCTTTATACTGTACTGCAGGGACCGACGGCGGAGCTGGCCGCGAGCGGAGCACTGCAGCATATCCGGCACCACTCAGAGAAGAGATTGCTCTCTGTTTCCCTGTGAGCACAACGGCGGAACACCCTCTCCCAGGGCAAAAGAGCTGCTGGGATGCTCTTGTCCATGCTGCACCCTGGCTGGCAGATACCCCCAAGGGCATCTGCACTGACAAAGGACAGAAAAACGTAACACAAACCACAGAAAGCCCCACCACATAGCTGTGTGCAACAGGCTTTGGAGCTCAGCCTCAAGGAGCAAAGAGCTCCAGGATGGTTTGGTATTAATGACTGAAACGAAGAAATTAAATTTGTGCAGCTTCCTACATTTAGTAAAGGAAATTATGCATTTCCCACAAAGCCCAATGCCAGCTCCACAGGGATTATACTACTATGTATTGTTTTGTTTGCTCAAATAAAACACCTGTTGAGGTCAGCTATTCGAAGAATTTTTAATATACCAGCCTTACACTATGGAGAGTAAGAAATGTTTATAGAGGCACTCCTGGTAAGATTGTTGGCTTTTTTTCCCCCCAGGTAGGTGCATAATGATTTAATAACAGAAACAGCATGCCCACAAACCTTTGAACCTCAGATTTAAATAAAAACCAATATATCTGAAATCTGGGTATCAGTCTCCACAGGTCCTTTGGTTTTCCCTGTTAGGGAAGGAGGCGTAACCCTAGGATACGGCATCCTTCTTTTATAAAGTCCCATCTTGAAGTGTCAGGAGTCAGGGAATTAAAAACAAAAGCAGCATAAATCGCTGTCAATCATTAAAGTCTTTGATCTGCTCATTGCTTCAGAAGGCATTATGCCTCCTAAATGGAGGGATCAATCACCCTACACCAGACGCACTGCTAGGCACCCCTGCACAGCGCTGCCGGCACGGAGGGCAGCCCATCACAGCGCATTCCAGCTCTCCTTCCAGGCAAACCAAGGGCAAAACCACGCCAGCAGGAAAACAAAACAACATGACACAAACTCCTTTGTGCAGCTACACAACACGGCTGCTTCCCCTTTTGGCATTTTTTTTTTAGGTTATTCTATTAAACAACAGCTCACTTTGGCCTGTCTTTCTTGATTTGTCCTCACTGCATGTTATACCATCACCACGCCTCACTAACAAACAGGATTATTGCTTTTTATTAAAAAAGAAAAGAAAAAAGTGTTTATATTTTCACTCATCCATAGCCATACGAAATAATATGTTGTCCTGCCATAGCTTGTTTGCTCCTTTTTTATAGTAACTAAACAGGCTGTATAAGTAAAAGGCTATAAATTCATTTACCTCTTCCTCAACTACCAAATCTCCCAGAATGCAGCACATTTACCTCACTAAGAAGACTGAAGAGTTAAAAGAAAAGGGGAAAAAATAAGTCAAAAAGGAGATGAACTTTCTCACCATGGCAGCTCTCCATAGAGACATGTATGCTGACTTAGAAAGCCGTGGTTCAGCCCAGACAGGCCCTGCTGTCCTGTGGGGATGGATCCTGCAGCAAGGCTCAAGCGGAATGCAACCTCAATGTTCTGCACCAGTGCAGGAGGTGCAATGTGCTCCAAACACATTGAGCAGGATTAGGTCCTTAATCACAATGCTGGCTGCTGATAGAGTTGCACAGATTTGGTGGGGAAAAAGGGTATTTTAATGATAGGAAATGGTATCAATCAACTGCTGGCCAAGAGACAGTATGAAGAAAATACCTGCTTAATAGGGGCGTAATTGGTCTGTGGAAAGAGTTAAATAATTTTTCATACTAATTCAAACAGGTTTGTCACTTAAAGGTTTCTATTCCTCATGTGTCTCCCAGGCAGTTCTGTTGCCCTTCCTCAGTTTGAGGAGAACTCTTTTTCACAAACATTCTCTTAAATTTCAGATTATGGCAATCACAAGCACAATCTGGTCTTTATAAACAGGGAGTTGAAGAAAGAACAAACATCAAAGAGATAAAAGTAGTATTCTACTTTTAATTATCAAAGAATTTTATTTCTTATAAAGGAACAGATTCACTGGTCTTTCCAGCTGCCTTGCATCATCACAGCAATGCAAAGCATTGTAAATCCAGCTCAGCTGAATGGTTACAGTGAGTTAGCAGCTGCTTTACATCACTTGAGCAGCATAAAGCATTTCAGTCTAACCCGTAACCTTTCAAGGCACTTTACAAAAAAAGAAAAAAGGTTTTCTTCTCCATCAGTGACTGCTCCTTAACTGAGAGCATAGAACCATCTAGTTAAGAGAAACAAAAGACACCGGAGAAAATCTCCACAAACAAGTTTCAGACAGAATTTGCTCACTTTACTGTCCTTTGGCTAGCAAGAACATTTCAGTCTCATCAGCGTCACTGGTGAGAGAATACTGTTTGAACTAGCAGGCCTCATTTGCAAACCTGATTTTAAACAGTTCCCAATATAATGCAACAACACAAGTTAGAAGGGCAGATTCACTACTATTTAGGGCTTGGAGCACAGAGAAATCAATACCCAGAGATAAAGACAGATAAGCTCTTTGGGCGGATATGAAATAGGAAGGAAAATATCACTCTCAAAACCCTACTGCTTAGATAATGCAATGTAAGTGCAAGTGTGGCATCTTCCACAAGGTGACTGCAATGCTTCTTTCACTTGCTTTCAGTCATGTGTCCGTTCAAGGCTTCCTCTGTTCATGACCTGCACTGCTGCACAATTAACTGAGCAATTAACTATGCCCTACGTGGTTCTTCTTTCACCTAATTATTGTTTCATTTACCAACTGGGTGGAGGAATTGCTCCTGTTTGGCTAGGCTCCTAGGAACCACAACTACTAATTTCCCATTTTCTTTTTCAGTGGAAGGCTACTGCAGCTCAGAGTGAGCATTTTCTTCTAAATGAATGCCACAGAGAATGAGGGAATAGTCCCATAGGAATGGGCCTCTCTCATCAAAATGGCCTCCTTCATCAACATGTGTTCCACTCTACATGTGCATGCACACACACATGATCATTCACTTTCAGTTTCCCCAGCTGTAAGAAAAATAGTATGTGGTCACATTTTGTTGGACAGCAGATTACCCACAGAGGAGAGAGGCCTTATAAATGCCTTCATCCTGAAAAAAGTTTCACTCCGATCTTGTGAACTTCTGAAACAACCTCATCAATCAACTTTGCAACAGAAATCTGCAGGAAACCAAGCTTTGTTAGTTCTGGTGTTCAGGGAGTGATGTGTTAACAATACCGTTGCAGCCAACTGTTCAGGATCCTTTCTTGGCTCCAGTCTCTGACACGCCTGCACTATGGGTGGCTGGGCTACAGGAACACTCAGGTTGCCTGAGTTACCTCTGTATTTGCATCCCCATTTATCTGCACTGATGCTGCAAAATGCTGAACCTCATTTACATGCAGCAGGGCTTCAGCATATGAATTGTTCATCCTTGCACCCCTCTCTCTCAGTGACTGTGACATGTCTTAGGTGAGGTTGGGCTGTGACCTGACTGATGCATCACTGCTGATGGACATCCCAGAAGCACTGTGCTGGCTTCCCCATTCAGAAACTTTACCCAAATGACAGTTACTGGAGTGCTTTCTTGCAAGCCATTGCAACTCAATTACTTCACTGAGCAGTAACATTCAATTTTACAGCCTGGGATCACAGTGATTCTGTAATTTAAACGTTCCATACTACAGTTCATACTACAGTTTTCATGCAATTTTGTTCCTGACATCGAGTGGCAGAAACTGCAGAATTGATGCCACTTGCCACAGTGGCACATGCTCATAATCAGTGTCACAACAACCCGGCAGCCTGGCACCCATGTCACCAGGTCCTGGGCACATCCATAGCTCAGTACTACTGACTAGCCAGATAAAAAAAAAAGCGTCAGAGCCCTCACTAACATACCTGCTGCTACTTCAGGAAGCCAACTGCAGTAACAACAGCAATTTACCCTCAGATTACCCATTCTGAATTTGCTGTGGGGACAAGCAGTCTTTTTCTTCTCCCTGCATTGCAAGGAGGGACTCAGCATGGTGGGGTGATGTGGCAACTCACCAGGTGACAACAGGGCTGTGCAGTTCTCACTGTTGTATCTGCTCTGTATTTCTAGAGGACAGCTGAAGCTTACATCACCAATAAACTTGCCTTCAGAGACAAGTAAAGCCACAGTCACTCGCATATCGGAAATGTGTGCGCTCACAGTGAACGTGCATACCTTGTTTCCAGGGAAAAAGTTAATAATTACAAACAAAAGAAAAGACATCCCCATTTTAGGTTTGAACTCAGAGAAAAAGCAAATCTTTCAGACCTGTCTCTATAACTAACAACAACAACAACCAGTCAATTTAATTTAAAACTTAATTTTGAGTACCAATCAAATATTTTTTTATGACTACATGGTATCCATTTGGACTGTTTGGCTTCCTGGTTTACTTGTACCGACACCCCTACTTTCTATTTTCTTGCCTGAGCAAAGTAGGGATGAGTGGCAGACATGGACAGTGACCATTCAACGTAGACACCAGTCAGAGTTCATTTTCCACCTTCCCCTGTCAAAACGAAGAGGAATGAGAAGCCTACCATGGTGAAACAGTGGGTAGTTGAATACAATGTCAATGGCACCATTACCATATTGCAAGGGAACTCTTTCATTCCTGTACATGCAGGTCCCCTTGCTGCCTTGCCAGCGTGCAGCAAGGCAAGCTGGAACAGAAGCAAAGGACAACTGCATGACTGCTAGGCAAAGAAAAGTGCAGGGATGGCTCAGCACCGGGCACAATCCTCTTACTTCTAAGCTAGGCATGGAGTTAACATTTCCCAGCTCCTTGCTTTCCCTCCTTTCTCCACCCAGTTCCTTTCTCCCAGAGGACAAAGTATTTATCACTAAGAAGGTCACTTTAGAGTTGCAGTGTCCCTCTGGCTGTGAGTAGCTCAGTTGAAGTTCAGGTTAGCACACTGCTGAGTGTGAGACAGAGCCCTGCAGACCACATTCAGTCCAAATCCCCAGTGCCGTAATTAAAGTAATTGCTATGTCCAATGAAGGAGCTTTAATTTCATAGGGATTCAGGCAAAGCCCGAGTGCATCTTCCCTTCATGAGGGCTCCATAACAAACTCCAATGGCATCCAGTTTTGTTCTGTCGTTTTTATTAGTTACTAATTTTGAGGAAAGCACCTCACATTTTTTTCCACAATTATGATCAAATGTGTTAAGCTGTGGAAAATCTATCTGAAACTGAAAGAAATTATAGATATTATGTAAAAATGCATGACAGCGAGTGAATTCTTTCTCAGAAAAAAAAAGTCTACGCCAAATGAATATGCTTCCCAGGAAGCAGTTGTTTTACCTACAGAATATTTTTGGCACTGGAGCAAGTATTTAGTCTCAAAAGACAACAATTGTTTAAGCTGTTGATGAAAAGATTAACAATACAAATCAACCCTTTTTTATACAAAAAAGAGACGCAGTACACAATATCAATTATGTCAACACTACTACCCAGGCCTTCTGAACTTACTTTCCTGGGTGAACTCCGACAATTTTTATCCAGTAATTCTTTTTGAGAGACATCTATGCCTATAACTATTTGATAAACTCAGTTTAGAAACCTCATACTCTATACATTCTTTACAAACAGTCAACATGCCCACATGTAAATCCCAACACAACAAGTTCCGGATTTACTTTTTTCTCACAAATCATCTGGGTGGCACATTCATGGCTCAGTGCTTTGGATTTACTGTGCATTGCAACACAGCAAAGCATGCATTGATTTCAACAACACGTCTGCATACTGTAGACATGGCTACAGTGCACAGAGTTGCCCCAGGGATCCCTAGGACAGTTGGCAGTGAAAGTGGAGTTGAGTTTAACAAAGGTCTTGTATATTGCCCAAATAAAAGGCCTTGAAAATACCTCCAGACAATTCTGTTTGCAAAAGAAAGACATTAATGGCAAAAAAAAGTGGGTAATGATCCTTTTATTAAACTTCCGTCTGTTCCCAGTTATCAAGAGCTGACCATTGCATGAGCAAGAGGACTGCTTGGGTGGTTTTGTGTTTCTCAGGGAGGCACAGGAGCTCTCTGCAATGCACCCATTCCAGAAAAGCAAACTCAAAACATCTGGAGCTTTTCTTTTCTTTCTTCCCAAAGAAAAAAATGAGTTAAATGCTTAAGAGCCCTGGGAGACTTGATGTGCAACTACACATAAAACATCCACTCCCCTGTGTGTGAATTGGCTGCTTGATAGAACTATGTGGAAACTGGGGGGCTGGGGGAGCTGTTGGGTAAAAAGGATGAAAGTACATTTTTCCCTGAGGCTGCAGTTTCAGTCCAGCTCCAGAGAGCCAGAGCTGTTGCTGCCAGACACCAGTTCAGTTATTCCTGTGAAATGATGGATGGCCTCAACCCATTCCCTAATGAAGATTTCATCAGGAAGGCTGCCATTGCCATCAGCTTCTTTTTAAGAGCAGCCTTAAAGCTAAAGGACAAAAAAAATCCCAAAAACCAAACACCCCACCTCCCCATGCACTGATGTGGTGGCAATTTCGTGAGGCTGGAGTCAAAGACTCAGTCAAAGACAAACCTGAAATCCTGCATCCCTGGGCCACAGAGCTCTCCCTCTGCCTCCTTGTACCACCATCATATACAAACCCAGGATCTCAGAAGCTTGCACCATCTCCATACACTTCCTAAAAAGTAGGTGCTAAATGACAGCAAGAACATCTTTGAGAGGTTCCTCTATTGTGTCTCCTTTGTGTAAAGAGAGAAGGAGACAAGGCCTCTCCTATAGGCTAAAAGACCTCAATGAACAATAATAAAAGACAGTGTTGGAGGAACCAAAACATGCATATGGAATAGTGGAAAATAAGCTTCCTACTATAATTCTGTGAATTCAGGACACCAGCTAGTTATAATGACAATGAATTTCTGTGACATTCTATAGCATCGTAGTGTTCAACAGGAAACACTTTGCTGGATACTCTTACAACAGCATGTCTGGCATGTCTGTGGCTGGTTGAGTATGCATTGCTTTCTTCTAGGTTCTCTGTAGCACCTACCACTCCACCTCCACTCGAATTTGAGTTATGACACCTAACACACTGAAAGTATGACAGGCACACATCAGAAACAATGTGATACAGATATAAGAATTCTATTTGCATGGCCTATTAAACTAACATTTATTTAATTCACCACTGCCATGAAATGGGCCACCACAGCTGAGGTCTGTCTCTGACAGACTGACCCATCTCCCCACTCTGATATGCCTTCATCCAGCAACTCCCTTTCTCCAGAGATGTTTTCAAGACTGTAGACATTTCAAGACTGCATCATCACAACTGTGTTCCTCACTCCCCTGTATTGTTACTAGTGCTTCCAGCTGCCTTCTCCAAATCTTCTGTAAGGACAGCAGACAGAAAACTCAGATTTGCTCAGAAAGGAAGCAAAGGTCCTGCTGTTGCCCAAGAAAATAAACCAAAGTACAAAATTGGAGTTGTAATTAGAATGGGTACTAGCCAAATGTCTAGCATGTCTGTGGCTGGTTGGGTTCCAAAAGAATGAATGAGGTTTCAGAACATTTCTAATATCTGAAATGGGCAATGCAGCCCTACTTCATATAAAAAGGATACAGCATAATGAAACACAATATTAATTTAGCTAATGAAAACAAAAAAGAAAAATTCTTAGCTTAAACAGTCTCTTGTATTATCCAGATGTAACAAGGACAGACCAAAAAACGCAGCAAAATAAATACAACCAGCCATCTAAAAATAGTTTTTATTATTTTAGACACATTCTTTTTTATCTCAAATACTATGGTCATATTTATTCATCTTTTGGGGAAGAACAGAAGACTAATTGCTCACAAGTGTTATACCACTTTTTCAGTCATCAACTACAATGTTAGAAAAACCCCTAAGTGTTATTTAATCATCTCTTCTATAAAGATTGTTTGCAGGAGGATTTTCACCTTTAAGATTAAAGGCAGAATAATGCAAGTAGCTGAAACCAGGATAATATGCTATATTTTTTCTAAAGAAAAGAGCACTGTCTCCCTTAAAGCGGAATAAATTCCTACTCCTTCCACAAAGTCAGCAGCTGAGTGAGGGTGGCACCAGTGTGCTCCCACTGTCTTCTGAGAAGCCACAGAAACTTCTTGCTTTCAGAGCTTAAGCATCATTGCTTTTAATACAGTATAAAAAAAAATGCACCTGTCTTAAATTTGCCCATTTCCAAGGGGGCACAAATCGGTCATTCCACCACCAGAAGACTAGATGAATAATTGATTTGTAACACTCTTCCTAACATGAAGTTGAAAGATGAGCAACATCATAGCTAAGGAAGGTGAGACTTTAAGAGTGCTGAGACCTGTGGAGTCCAATGCATTGTCTTTACTCAGCTTCCACTGTTGTTAGCAGGGGGGAAACACTACAAAGAACATTGACAGTAACCATTTTCACAGTTCAAAGCCAAATGAAACATCACTGCTTCACTTATACTCCCATAGCTATTACCTATGAAACACCATTTCTTCAGACAGCAATATTGATAAAGCTAGACTTCATAACAGGGGTACACACGTGATGACTTCAGGGCACTGCATCTGAAAGTGCCTGATGCACTGTAGGCACTACCATTAATGGTCATAGGTTTGAGCTCAATATGAAAAACTTTGAGGGAAACAAACCTGTCCTCATGGTAATTACACTCAAATGCAAACCCCGACTTTACTCTATGTACATTTTGAAACAGACTGCTGGGCTTCAGACTGCATTTGTTAGTATTTGCACCACTTCTTCACACATTGATTATACAACTCTCCCCCTTACTATGCCACTTGCCATGGGTAAGTCAAGCCCTACACTCAGCCAGATGCTTTGGGGTTAATGCAGACTAATTAGGTGGGGTTCTAAGGTCAGTTTTGTGCAAAAAATCATCTGTTGCACCAATATCTACGAACAATATGGATGCCCATCACTTTCAGAAAGGCCACATGTGGAGAAAGGTAGCAACTCCCAGACACAGAGATCCTTTCACATAGCCTTCGTATTTATTAACAGGCTGCTTCTCATTTAGTGCTCCCCTTACATCTAGAGCATATGCAAGAAGGTAGACTTTAGCATCACAAACATGGGGTGGCTGTATGTGTTAGTGTTATTTTCCTGTGTGGATAAGCTTTCCTTATTAAAAAGTGTCCAGTAAAAGGAGTGCAGAGAATAACTGAAGACGTTTTAAAGTCTTACAGAAAATTGTTTTTCTTCCTTGGCAATAATATGAGGATTTAAAAGTTAAAGTCATTCAGGGATAAAAACAAATATTAGATCACTAAAATGTTGGGTGTTCCTCGTTTCATTTTACGGACACAAATTCCCCTCCCAACTACCAAAAATGTGTATTATTGTACTGTTACAGACATATCTTACTATACTTTCATAGTGCTTGAGCCTATTTCCTCTGCATCTGCTAAGAGCCACTCTGATGAGCTCCATTTGGCCAGGTTCAGCACAACTGCTTTTACCTTGCAGTGGGCAACAGTCCAGTTCAAAATTGTAACTTCCATACTTTTTAAAGTGGAAATGACATCACAGCCAAAAGAATATCCTCTCCTTTTCAAATCATCAAAGTGATGTGTGCTTTATGCTGTTCAAATCTTTCAAATATGAAAAACAAATTCCAGGAAGGATGAACTAGAGGAGTATGCAGGTCAAAATGTCCAAATTTCATCTTGTACATAAGCTGTCATGTCAAATATCCTTTTTTTTTTTTTTTTTGTACATTTATTTACCTTATATATGGTACATTTTATTTACCTATAAATGCAACTTCAGAAATAGCTGTCATATTCTGCCATGACATGCATAGACAAAATATTCCCTTCACTGATAGCAGGTATTATACTCTAAGGTATACTCATATAGATGATTCTTGTTTAAATAATTCTGGTTGTTGTTCTTCTGTTTACATTAATCCCAATTTTCACCTAAATGCTGTTCTATTCTTACTTATCAAATCCCTTTATTGAACAAGAAAGAGGAAATGTCTCTCTTTACTAGGCACACAATATTATAAATGCAATGCAGCTAAACTCTAAAAAAAAGAAAAGGAAAAATCTGTAACAGATGACAAACTGGGATTGCTTTGTAGCTCACTTGGGCATTGTGAGGAGCAGGTCCAACCTTGGTAAGCACCGCTTAGTTTCAGCACATTGTTGTTATCTCATGTTGGGACTCAGAGAGAAATTGAAGCTTCCATGCAATCCAACAGGCCGTGTTAGAAATATATCCTGCCTGGTCTTCATTAACTTGTAAAACATGACTGCTAGAGTGCAGTGCATAACACTCTCTAATAACACCATTTAAATACCAGTCAACACAATAGAAGAGGTAGAAAAATGTGACAGAAGCATTAAAGCTAAGTCAGCCCTGAAATGTTTGGAGTTGTTTAAACGTCTATCCAAATCTCTTCGGACTTGGAATCAAGAAGAGAAGCCTTGTATGGACACAGAAATATTCTTCTCCAATACCTATTTGTAGTCGGGCTTCAAATACCAAGAAAAAAGACTTGGAATATGAAGGCAAAATAAAATATTGTTGGAATAAAAAGAACCATATATTTTCCTTTTCACCTCTTACTGGCTGAAGTCACTCTTTTAACTCACAGAATATTTAATTCCAATGAAATACTTCACTTCAAAGAGTTCCCCCATTATCTTAAAAGGGAACTATGAAGCAAGAATTCTCCAAGGGAGAGTAAACAGTAATCTAACTTGCTGCCAAATTTTAGTGTGGTTTGGGGAAGAGAGCATTCGGTAACTGGATCCAAAGAAAATGAAAACAAAATTGAAATTAAAAAAGAAAAGGATAAATTACAAATCCAGAGAAAAGACAAATTGGTTTTGAAAGAAAAGGTACTTTTCTCCTTACTGTTTTCAGCACTAGGACAAAAACACTTTATCTGTTATTTGTCTCTGAGTATGTTGAAAGTGTACGTGTGAGCTGTTCCTCTAGCTAAATTACTAGCTTACAGGATTATGAATAGAAAGTTAGGTGATACTAAGGGGGCTCAGTTTCAGAGAGGTGTGTCTAGTCAAACTTTCAAGTTTTGCAGGAAAGAGCGTGCTTGTCTCCAACACTTTTAATCTTGGAAGAGTTTTCCCCTTTGAGCTGAGATCTAGTAAAATTTCAGTGCTGTTGACTTCATGGGATTTATTTGATTTCAAACTTCAATATTAATAAAAATTCAGTGCAGTTATCTGAAAACGGGCTTATTGAACTTATCTCAAGCTATATTGATGGATAGGAAAGTAATGTCCAACATAAATAAATGTATAGAGCATGTAAGGATCTGAAAGGCTCCCGTTCACAAGAAGATTGTTTCAGTAATTCCTTTTTCTACCTTTCTCGCTTAAGTACTACAGGCAATAAAATTATTTCTAAAATGTTTCTTCATAAAGTAAGTGTTCAAGTGAATCAGTACTTGTAAACAAGCTCTACTGAGGATTCATGCTGCCAATTTAGGATAAACTATTTTGTATATTCAACTCCATTTCTCTGGTAAAATTTCCCTAATGAAATGTAGTAAAACTCACAAACCATCAGATCAACACACACCAGCAAAATTAAACCCTTGAGAATATTCACTGCTTTATTTTTATTAGTACTGCTTTAAATATTCAAAATGTATGGGTCATAAAATTATGCTTAGGGCAACATTTTCTCATAAGTTCATTTGTGCATGTTTTAAAATAGATTTAAAAACTAAATAATTTCAATCTCAACCTTAACACAGAGACAGCCAGAAGTAGTGATGGGGTAAATCGTAATAGCCCCCTCCTCAAATTGTAATTTTTAGCATATTTTAGGGCTAAAGAATGCCACAGGCAACAGAAGGAACGTATTTAAATGCCTGAAGCAGTTTATATAACGCTTCAAATTTCCAGAGCAGCCCCCACATTCCCTTCCTTGCAAATACAAGATAAAATTACTTGGTATTTCCTTATATTATTACTGAATATAGGACAAACAATAACACAGTCAAGAGTCAGACAAGGTGACCCACGATTATTTTTCATGGAAGGATCACAGGACAACATAAAATCTGATCACTCAACTAGAAAAATGGGCTTCCATGTAGTTTACGCACATAGGCCTCAGCGTACAATTTATCATGTTATTACCCTGATCATGAAGCGCAAGAGGGCAAGTTCACATCTACTTTCTTGTAGGAGCTGTGGTGCGACATCTCACTCTGGCACACTGACCAGCTCTCAGCACACCCAGAGAGAGCAGAGCACTACTGGCAGCACCCAGACTCAGCCTCGCAGACCTACACCCCACGTATCTCACAGAGGTACCTCTTGACATCACTGACACCCCACGCACAGGCAAGTCACCATGTGATTTGAAGGGGAAGAATTTATTTATTTATTTATTTCCTCTTGAGGAAGCCAAGACAGCCTGTGATATGATGTGGATAGGTTCAGGAGATAACAGATGCATTATTTGCAGTCACTGGGAGAAGGGTGCCCTCACATTCACCCCAAGAATCAAAAGACAGTAGACACCGGCTGAATCACAGAGGACAGTCTTGTAACTCCTCCTGACTTTTTTGCCAGGTCTTTGTGCAAAAACAGGGCTGAAGAAGAGGTGTAGGGAGGTGGCAGCACTGGGGAAAGAGAAGCTGCTATTAGAAGGATCAGTAGGAGATGTGATACCTCATATTTATCCAAAAGAACTTGGAAGCATCAGGGATGATATTGAACATAAGCTAGGTAGCCCCACAGAGTCTGCTCTGATCTGAACTGCAGCCTACCCAGCTTTTGGGTCAGCATGAGCTAGAAGGTAGACAGGCCAGTATCGAAGCCTTCTGGTGAGGTAGGGACAGCAAGAGAAGGTAGCAATATATTGTTGCAGGACTGTGTGTGCCATCAGGAGAGGATACAGAAGCTGCAAGTCACTATGAACAGCCACCTCAAGCACACAAAAAAGCTTTCTTTCTTTCTTCCTTTTCTTCTTTTATTTCTTTCCCTCTCCTGCCCTTTCCCTCCCTGTCCTGCCATTCCCTTCTTGCTCTCCCTCCCTCCCCTCTGATCACTGTGTCCCCTAAGAACAGATATCAGTTTTCACTTTCTTTTACTTTTGCATGCAGGCAGGAGCAGAAGCTTCCACAAACAGAAAGTCCCAATGCCAGTGACTGCTGAGTACAGACAGTGCAGCTGCCCAGTACTGTCTGGGACCCTCTGTGTGAAGAAGTTAGCTGTGAATACCCAACTGTCCCTTGACTTAGTAAAGACTATTGCCACAGCGCAAACTGAAGCAGAAGACTGCCTGGCTGGAGCCTTTCCTGATGTTGAGACAGCTATGCAATCACTCACAGACAGCACAACTGGCAGCACGAATTAAGAATACCGGGAAGGAGCAACAGGTTGGGGGCTTGATTCCAGCAGTTATCACCAGAAGTTTGGAGAAAACCCCAGACTGTTCCTTTGATCTTGAGTTAGATCTAGGGTGGAGTTTCATCCTTCCATGTTATGAAGTTCTGTATCCAAGAAAAGTCTGTGTTGGCTCTTACTCAGAACAGGCCCTAAATGTAATTTAACAGAAAATAATTCTCAAGGAGAATGAAAGCGCAGATCTGGTTATCAGGACCTACAGTGAAGATCACTTTTGTGAGGAAAATGAAAGAAATCCACTGCATGTCACCTAATACAGGGCTTTAAGAGAGACAAATTTACCCTAAATGCACAGTTAATGTTGCTTTCTTTTGGTGTTTTTTTGTAGGGTTTTTTGTGGGTTTTTTTTTTTTTTTTCAGTTCAGAGATTTCATGCTAGAAAATAAGATATTTGGATAACAATGCAAACTGATTGGCCATACAAAATCGACTTTGACTATGCAGTGAAGTAAGAAGAAATTTTTGCTAAAAGTTTTTTCAAACTTTCTTGGGGAATACAGTGAAGTCACAGGCCAGACAGCAAGAAGGAATGACACTGGGGAAGTGCAGACCATTATAACATTTTTCTAGAAAGTTGTCAATGTTCAAAAGTGACAGGATGCAAACCTACAAATAAACATGTACAGAGACCAACCCAGAAACCCTGTAATGTTACAGCTGGTTGAAAACCATTTTTAATTAAATAGACCTTTCAAATGCAGAGGGAAATGTAACAGCCAAGGAATCACCTAAATGCCTTTCATAACAGATTCTCAGTAGAATATTATTTAAAAATTAAGACTTATAATAGATGAAATTGCTATTATAAAATATTATGTTAGCAATAATATTACCCAAAACCTCCTCCTTGCATTATACTGCTCTTTATCCTATTTTCAGGCAGCCTCTCTAACATGAAATGCCAACATAGTACACATCAATGGCCTCGAGGGTATAATTAACACTTGTTATTTACATTTATTTTTTAAAATAATTAACCAGGAGCATGTCTAATGAATGGTAATGGGGCTTAAATTGAGACACAATATGTCAACTACCTTGCCATTTAGAAGCAAACTCCCATGCAGCTCAGTGTGATCAGGGGGACTGGGCTGAAGTGGGAGCCCTGCAGACAGCACTACTGGTGTAAAGTAAACTGTACAACACACACTGGCTGGCTGTTGGTAACTCTGAAGAACGTGATTTTCATATACATAGAGCAACAATGAGCTAAGGCACTGGCTTGGTTTCTGTAGGCTTCAGAGGTTAAACAGAGGCTTATCCATACGTTAAACTAAAGTTGTTGTGGTCCTTTGTTACTACGATCTCTCTGTTTTCCACTATTCATAGGTATGTCCTCAGTTGACACAGTTTATAGGACATGGCATAAGCAGCTACTCATGCCAGAACAAGCTTCTGACTCAGAAAAAAGCTATGCATAAAGAAAATCCTCACACAGTGATGTACTTTCAAAATGCATGACCTCATTCTTCCCCAGTCAGGCTCTCAAAGGGAAACATACCCAAACAAAACATTTTGTGGAGTGAAACATGAAACCGATGCCTGCTAGTTCACTTCCAAGAGTGAAAGGCAAATTGCAAATGTGCTATCAATGTAACAACCTTTTTGTCCACTTAGTAAAGGTATAAATCCATTTTCCCAGCATTCTGAAAGATTTTGCCACCATGGCACATTTGGGGCAAAAGCAAAGAACTGACTTATAAACACCTGTTCATTCAAACCTGATCACTGCTTGGGGTGCTGGTAGTAATCATGTCAAAGACTTTAAAATAAATAAATAAACAAACAAATAAATAAAAGCAATTTGCAACACTTTCTCTAGCAGACTCATATAATTAGTTTGACTCTCATAAGTTTAGACAAACTCCCTGGTTTTCAAGTATGGCTTCAAATGTATTCTCATAAAAGATTAGCAGCCGTTTATGTGCAACACATGTATTCCATAGGATACACAAAAAAATCTCAAAACCGAACAACCCTGAAGGTCCATTAGAAGGTCCAGTAGAAGCTCCAGATTGTAAATAAAATAAGAGAAGGAAGTAGAAGGAACATGATATTTTTCAAACACAGCACTCATAAGCAGAATAGCTAGATGTGTGTATCACTGTTTATCTTCCTCCCTCTGCCTTTAACTTCTTCCCCAAGGTCTGTCCATTTCCAGGATTTTCTTTCCTTTTAAATTCCTCTTTGTTTCCCTTCCTTCCAGGTAATTCTTTGGCCTATTGTTGTGGGCTGTATATTTGATGCAATCTAATTTAGGCAATTCTTGCACATATCAATACCCATGAGTTGGTAGTGAAGGCTGCAATCCCTAACAATGCTAAGCTGGCATGAGCACAAGTACTTTGTATAGCTCTATGATGACAAATTAAAGAAACACAAGATGAGGATAAAGAAATACAGGGATTTATGTAACTAGGTCTATGGTCTGCTGTGCACTATATACAAGGATACAGGAGAAACCATTTCAAGTAATGGGGCAGAAATCCACGAGTTCCTTAACACAGCTAAAGCAAAACCGTGGCCCATGCAATTATCACTTCAGACTATCAAGTCTACTCTTTTGGCCCAAGGGTCTATTAATTTTTCTTGAAGCACAAATGTGCATGCATGTGCATCAGTCCGAGGTAAAAACAAAATAGAAACAATGCTTCTATTTCAACATAGTATTTAAATTTTCAAAACAGCCAAACAGTTTTGAATTATTGTATAAGCAAGAGCAGTTGCTCTAACTAAATAATGATTGCTTTGACTACCATGATATACAAAAACACCTGTGCATCACAATCACATATATACAGATGGGTGCATTTCTATGATCAAAGAAGGAAAACAGCAACCACAATGCATATGCTAAGAGAAAGTAGAAGGTGGTATTCTAGACAGAAAATGTACTGTACCTGTAATATCTGTCAGTGTGAATAATTTCTTGGCTGCTGGCTAGAATATATTCTGCAGTTCATTTTGTTTTATCACATTATTCACACTTTTTTCTGGAACAAGCCGTTCTCTTCTTATAAGACTACACTCTAGTGGAACAAATGAGCTCAAGCCTATGATTGATTCTCCAACATAGTTGAGATGCTATAGCTTTATTCACTTTTTTTTTTTTTTAAATGACTTTATTCATTTACTACCACCAGCATGACTCCAGAGTGTCAGCTGCTGAGAAATGGCATTTTGAAAGGTTCTCTCCACGCTCAAGGAGGTGCTGGTAGGTTTTTTTTTAAATAGTAAATTCCATGATAAGGAGGAGGAGAAGTGCCCGATACAGACAGACTGTCTCTGCTCAGCAGTTCAAAAAGTGCACTCCCAGAAATATTTTCTAAAAGCTTATCAGTCTAAACATTCCTCTTCAGCTCTGTTTCCCTGATGAAATGCTGTGTGAGTCTATTTGGATCAAGGCAGCAACTCCCTGTTTTATTTCCTGCTGAGGAACTGGCAGGGATGGGAAATCAGCAGCTCCTAAGCCGGGCCCCTTAAGAAGCTAAAGCCATCCTATAGATGAGAAAGTTTTGTACGATGCTGTTCTGTTATAGTGTCACCAGGGGGGAAAAAAAAAAAAAAGGAAAAACAAAACCCACCTCTTTTTTTCAAAGCTATGTATTTTTATTTGCCTCTATAATAACCAACAAAAATAAAGGTATTTTGCAGTATACAAGTCACCATATTCTCATTTTGCAGGATTCTCATGTTAAGAGCAGAATGACTAGGACTACCAACTACCACGGATTTCTTTTCCTCTAGACTTGCCTGTTTTGTTCAGTGACATTTTTTGCTAGGGAGAAAAAAAAAAGAAAAGAAAAGAAAGTCTGTTTGTCCAAGATTTTCCTCAGCGTCTCAAACCTGCAACACATCAGCTGAATGGCTCATGCACAGATATTTCTGCTCAGGAAATCTAGTGAAGTATGGGACACATTTATTTATTCTCATTTTTAAAATCCAGACATTCAGAATAATTCTGGACAAATAACTGCATTCCTGAAACAGCCTAGTAAAGGAGGCCAAAAGGCCATCAGAAATAAAAAGAATTATCTGCTAGTTTTACAATTCTAAAAAAAATAGTAAAAATACTAAAATAAAATGTGGCTGTTCTTCAGGTACAATCTATAAGTGACCTAAGTTGCTCTTCTTAATGACGAAGGAAAGCACCTAAATCTAAACTAAGTTGGGCTCCATCAGCAGGAAGCATATCAACATACAACCAATTCCACAACGTAAATGTTAAGATCTGTGACAGGTGAAATTCAGTGGCAAATAAAAGTAGCTTTCTGGAAAAAATGTGCATATAATGTTGCATGTGTGGAATGATAACAGCCACTGATGTCTCATAACATAATGCTTTTGCTCTTAGTTTTCAAAAGTCTTTACTTGTTCTTTTAAATGTAAGAACTTAACACAGTTTAGTTTATAAAAATGTAAGTCTCTTAAACGGAGACAAGAAGTAAAAACATGCATGAATTTAACTCAGATTTCATGTAACAAAATGACCTTATAAAGTTCTGCTTAAAAAAAAAAAAAAAAAAGAAGCAGCTGCATAATTTACTCTGCCACAATTTTTAAAGGCTCAGAAGATTGGATAAGGAACAAAATTCAAATATTTGGAACCCAACCATTGGATTTTGGACTCTTTCCTTTTCCAAAGTCTTAACTTTGTTTATCAGTAACTCTTCTGTTGTGCAAATAAAATTTTAACCACTTAACTGAGCAAGCAAGAGATGCCTTAAATTAAAAACTCTCTGTGAAGAGAACAACTGTGTAAAAGCACCATGCAAACAAAAAATGACTCGGAGCAGAAGCAAGTTAAGTTAGTTTATCAGCTCAAGGATATCAAATGGAGAAAGCTTTTATTTTCAAAAAGTTCTACCTCCCACTTTTCCAACATCCAGGACAGGAAAAACGTGAAGGGAGTAGGACTTCCCAAGGACTGCAGGGGCAGAAAAACAGGGGAAGCCACAGCTGGTTTTTATGCCTGCTCAGAGACAGGCTCCTTACATTTAGAAATATCTTATTGTGTCAGATACTAATCCTCTTGCTGGGAGACTGAGCCTGCCTCTCTGCAAGAAAACTAATACTCACTAGGTGCTACAGCTGTAAAATAAAGAAGAAATAGTAAACATCACCTTTGTCTCTGACAGGCATAGGGCTGAGAATCACTGATTTCACACAATTTCCTTTAAACCTCACTTTCAAACAAACACCAAACCCTCTCCTGCAGTACGGGAACAGTCTAAATACACTGCACCCTGCCCCCAGTGTTACATACTGCTCTGCCACTCTGTACAATTCACCTCGAGTTTGTACTAAATGTGAAGCTCTTTTATTTCTTCCCATTTTCAAAATCAACAGTGTAATTTCAGGCTTAGGAGAGAACCTGTAAACACCTCTGGGCTACCTAGATGCCATTGACAATTTGTGGATCGCATGTTTGCTGCATTTGGCTTCTTTAGACATCCTTGTCAGCAATTTTGGAAGAAAGGGACTTCACAGTTACTGAATGACCTGGAACCCTTTCACCTCATCGTGACGGCTGCCGCAGGCTCCGCAAAGCAGCGCGTCACTGCAGCAGCATCTTCGCGCTCTGCCTATGAAAGAGACTGAGCATTCAGCACTCTGCTGAAGGTTTATTTAAACTACAACTAATCAGAAAGAAATGCGTGCTTGATCTTGGCCTCCTCCTCACAACCAGGGACTTCTCATCTCTCCTCCTACCTCTTCAGCACTGTAATTTAGAGCACAATCCTAGGTCTGTTATATGCTACTTGGAAGTTATCATTGCTCCAGCTATTCATGGCTCATAAAGTATTGTTCTCTCAATTGCACTGTATGGCTCTTTGTGTGGAAATGATGGATGAAATGGGATACATATTACTTAATGATTAGACTTCTGCAAAACATGTTCAAACAGATATGCCAGGCTTGATGATACCTTATTATCATCAATGAAACAGAAACAGCATAATGGTGCCATGTATGTATTACTCGGCAGTAAATGCAAGCAAAATGTTTCTGTTTCAAACCCTGACAGCTCCTTAGTCTCAGTTATTTCAGTTCAGCTAAAGATGACATGCTAAAATGAGGGCATTTTTTGCTAAATGGTATTAAGAAGGGGGATATTTAACCTACCATTGCTTACAGCAATGCATGGAGAAATCATATAATGTGTGCTGGCAGTAATTTATGACATTGGAAAAAATGCTATCATCTTTTTTTCCACCATCTGTGGTCTGGCTTTGCAAACTACAAGCCCTCAGGAGCAAGTTTGATATAATACAGCTAATGAGAATAAGTGAGCATAGTGCAATATTCTTAAAGGGTTACACTGCTGAGTCTTTGACTCTTTATACTTTTTAATTTCCTTGTACAAACAGTGCAGTGAAAAACGGCAAAATCCATTTGGCTGGTCTGTGCTACAAATTAAATCCTTGATTAAATTTTGGCAATTACTTCTCTGGGTCTTTTTCATTTAAACATTTTTAATTCATTTGAATAAGCTTCTTAATCATGATTCTGGCAATCCATTGTATAGCAAGACAAACTCTAATAAATACTATAATGCAGCAAGAGACAAACAGAAAGATGGATGGATGCTGAAAAGGAAGTGTTCTTTGGAGCTTATTTTTTATCTTGGTAAGTGTTGCCTACATTCATCTTTCGTGAAAGTTGTATTCCAGTCTTCTGTGATGTTGAAATTTATCTCATTATGTGTTGACATTTCCCTTTGTGATGTCAAAAGCTAATAAAGACTCCAGGTAGGGTTTCAAATCCTCTTAATAAGAGGGTGGAAGAAAGATTAAATCACCCTTAATGCACAAATCAATACTATAGTCAACCAAAGGGTACAAATTAAGAGGAAAATGTGAAAGGCTGTCACTCTTGTAGCAGGCAAGATGCTAGATGGACATTTTTCAACAAAGTTGCTTGAATTTCACTACTCAGGCTCTACTGCCCAGCATTGTATTACCCATTGAAAAAGTATCACAGAACTTGAGCTGTTCTCTGGAGGTTTTGGGTGAGGGTTTTTTTCCTTTGCAAAGACATAGGAGATGGCAGGAGGTAAAATAACTCCTTAGCCAGAAAGAAAGGTCCAAGAACTGCCTGAACATGGAGAGCTGCACTGTGCCATTTTCTGTGCAAAAAAGACATGAGAAAAAGCAATGGCAACTGGGTGAGCAGAGTTAGGAAAGACCAGAAACAAAAATAAACCCTACAGGACAAACAAAATTGAGTGGAACTAATAAAATGCTAACAATTTATTTTTAATTATTGTACTACTAGTTTACTGCTGCTAAAAAGTATGGAAAATACTGATACAGAGTCTCAAAATTCACACAATGCTTACCAGTTGCTCTACAAAATAAAGAGTTAAAGTCTTACTGCAAGACCAACTCTGTTGGACAGGAAACATGCTAATATCTAACCTGCAGTATCCCTACTCCTGTAAAATCTGCAAATGCTTAATCTCACCAAAAGAGAAAGGAGAAGCTCTGTGATCCTGAGAGGATAAACAAAGGGAATGCAGATGCCCTGGTTTTTTCTCCCTTTCCTTTAAGCCAGATGACACCTGTAGACAGATTTGCTTCTTTTCCCCACTGCATTCCAGAGGCCTGGCTTTATGTAGTTCATAAAGGAGAAGAATTTAAAAGCTGTACATTTATTTAGGTGCACTTAATTGCAATTTCACCTGCACCTTACATTGTGAGCTCAGTGTGAGGTAAAGGCACAAAGCAGACAGAAAAATAAAAGACCGAGACAAGATTACATAGATTATACTAAGAATTAAAAGAGGGGAGATGCTAAATCTTGGAAAGCTGCATTAATGTTTTATCTGTCTCTCCTTGTCCCCTAAGATAAGGAGGCTGAATCTTGTAAGTTGAAAGGTAAAGGTTCTGAGTACAGGTTAGCTAGCATCCAGGGGATGCTAAGAGTGGGTGAGCTCACCTGTTCAGTACAAAGCAGCAGCAGATAAAGATATACTACCCAAACGATGAGTCTGTCAATGCCATATAATTATGCTTATGCTCCATTTCACCAACACATAGAGCCATTTTAAACTTCAAATGTTGGGCCACACAATTTAGTCTACAAGTTAATAAAATTGTGGTTTTCTTTTTTAAGCCTCTTCTCATGTCAGAATTTCATTCTCTAGAGTGTTCTTATCAAACTTGTGTTATGATCCTGAATAAAAAGCTAGTGCCTGAATAATACTACAGCAAAGAGGGAAAAAAAAAAACCCAAACGAAGCACAAGAGGGAGAAATCCTTACCAAGATAAAAACCTTCAGTGTATCACAACAAATCATATGAGAACACAGGTGACAAACACTCCAAATCCATCACCAGGAGAGAAAAATAAGCTACCATGATCTATTTATACAAGTATAGTGATATAAAAGGAACAAGGAAAGAATAATTCACAAGGAAATTACAAGCTCTGAGCTTCTAATTTTGTAGATTATTGTCATTTTCTCTACAGATGTTGGCACAAAGAGACTTCAAGAGCCAACTCTAACCCTGAATTCCCTTCTTGCATAAATGAGGGACTACAAGCCTCCTGAAATTGGATTCAATATAATATGAAAATTAAGTTTGGCACAAGTAAAAGTAAAATGTCATGTATAAATTGATTGAAAGGCTAAGACACAGAAGTCACAGATAATACCTTCAGGATGAGTATTCTATTGTAAATATATTTTATTTCTGTAGAATCATTTAATTTAGTATAGACTGGTAGAAGATACAAAGACTTTTTCACTGATTAGAAACTAAGGTCCAAATTATAGTTCTTGATGTGCAGGGATGCCTATAAATGAAGCGTGGTAGTGTAAGGGAGACACGCAGCTCACTGTCTTCCATATGTAACCAGCTGATGTCAACAATGACAATAACTCCTGCTCTCAGCTGGGCTCTTCATGGGTGTCCATCATTGGCCAGTAAGACACATCTATTTTCTACACCTTCTGAACACTAACTCAGCTTTGGCATAAGGATAAGACTCTCTGTTTAGAAAGCAATGAAAATATAACTACTGGCTGAAAAACTGGTGCATCGATACATATATTACATCAATTCTATGTATTAGACGCTTAGCCAAAGGACTTCCATAACCAAAGGCCTGAGAAGTATGACTCTAGGTTCAGACAATTCCCTCTCTCAACTAGCCATCACCTGGCAGGCTTTTTTCACAGCTCTAATTTTTTTCTGGTTTTAATTTTAAAATAAAATCTTCCTATGAGCTTCAACTCCAGCACATTACAGCCTGCCAAATTCATCTGCTTGTAGCCTTAGGCTGAAACGTCTTCTAATGCTCAGTTCCCACAAAGCCTTAGAAGCACAATTCTGAGGCCTGTGTTATATCCACTCATTCCCTACCCTAGTCTGCCCAGCTGGCACCTCCTGCCCAGCTGGAGTGGCACCTTCAGGATCTGGCACTGGCAGAGAGACACCCTTTGTTAATAAATGCTGGGCGCAGGATGCAGCCCAGCACTCATCAGGACATTACCATGCAAGTCAGCATGCTACTTTTCTCTTTTCAGTCCCTAAAGGAATCATGTTTGACAGAAGTGAACAGCTGCTGTGTATTTAGAGATGTGAATGTATTGCATTATTTAATGAATTGTGTCATTTTAATATAATTATTACTAAAAGTCTGAACGTAAGCCTATTTTTATTTATGCTTCAAATTTTTACCCACTAAGCATTTTCAACTCTGTTTGCAGCCAAAAGTGCTTTCTTCCCTTTCCAGATAGTACCAGGACTGTAGCTGCACTGCTTGCACTTGAGCCAGCTCCCCTGCATGCCACTAATATTACTATCCCACGTACAGTATTTCTGGGCTCTTAACAAATTACATCCATGCAAGGATTCCTGTTCCTCCTTTTTTTTGGTAAAACTCTTTTATTACCCCAGTGCCTCCACCTACAAATTCACTCTTACTTAATACCATTACAGCAATACCTATGCCAAAAAGTCTTGCACATGAATTATTCCTTCATATGCTAAGAGAGTACCTCATGTGGAGGAAAGGATGAATTTCAACAAGCCACTTGATGCTACCAATTTCCTAACACACTTGCAGCCTAACGGGCACCACTACAGCTCAGCAGCTCTCGCTGTCAAGCCCACGGCAGAGCTCAGCTCCCACCACGTACAAGGACATGACAAGGCAGTTTTGATCCTGGTGTTCGCTTTCCCTTCAAAACAGCATCACTAATAAACTCGCAGGGTTTTCAGAACAAGAGGGAATAAAAGGGGAACACAGGTTGTGACACTTTGCTTCCTTATTACTGGAATCCAAAGCGTGACTCGACTCTGCCTACCTACCATTTAAAATTACAGTGAGGTAAAAGGCTTTTAGAAGTGGCTCTCTGCCTCTAGCAGGAGACGAATTCAAAACGACTGGTTGGACAGCTCTGGTGATCACATGTATTTGCAGGCATCTCATTTTGTGCACTTATGCAATAACCTCATTTTTGAAAGTCATCTGGAATCATTCTCTGGAGCTGGGACACTGGGCCTGACACATGTTCTTTTTGGAAGGTGTTTCTGGTTTCCCAACTGTTGTTCTGCTTTGCTCTAGGGCTTACAGACACTCTAGTGACAGACACAGCCTCATGCCTCATTCACATACCTCTATATTGCTACATTACTGGGTGGATACTGAATTACTCATCACCAAGGGTCACTGAAATATTCACCTATTACTTCATTTGCAGTAGATATTCCTGTGGATACTAGCCAAGTTAATGCTGAATATATTTTTCACTTGCAGCATTAGAAAGAAGATGCCCTTCTTTTTTTCTACAATATCTGTTGCTATCAGAAGGGAAATATGTAACTATGTATCTTTCCATATATGTCACACACCTCTAATGTCTGAAATCAATCAAAGATAGGAATGTTGCTAGTTCACCTTATAAAACGCTTAGGTAAAATATGCGTGCACCAAACTATCCCATGCTGGGTCTTTTTACTCAGTGTTTATTTAAAGCAGTCAGACTGAGTGGCCTCCCAGATGAAATGGATAAAATCCAATTCAATCTTAAACAGCATGGAGAAAATGACAACAGAAGTGCAGTGCTCTGTTTCTTTCTAAAGAAGTAGAGAACATCATGTGAAACTACCAGAGGTCTAAAACAATTACGCAGAATTAATAAAACCATGGAACTCACTGGCACAGGACATTTTAGACGTGTGCATTTGCAGAGTGGTAAGTATGGAAAAAAGATCCCTTCTGTGTGAAGCAATCCTACCCAGGGATGTCACTGTGTGTATGTCTGTGTTTGCATACCATACCCCCACGTGTCTCAGAAGCAAGACACAAGCACATGGAAAGCCTCTCGCAGCAGTGCACCCAGGCATGATGCTGTTTAATCTGTCCCTTATTACTAGTTTTCATTTGCAAATTGAAAGGGGGAGCTGTGGGCAGGAGGGATGTAAGCTTGTTCCTCCCAAAGGGGTGCTTAAAATCCAACCCCTTTTCTGAGCAGCCATGAGTGCAAAAGGCAGCAAAAAAATCCTGACGGGCACTCTAATGAAAATGCAGTCTGTTGTAGTCCCTGTGATAAAGAAAAAAATCAAAGGAAAAAAAGAGAGCAGCCAGCGGGGCTTCACAAGGGACTGCTCTGAGGGTTTAAAGAAAAAAAGCAGGCATAGTGGAAATAGAGAGGATCCACACAAGACTACAGAGAATCAGTTAAGACTTGCAGGGAAAGTAAGAGTAACAGAAAAGCAAGGGGAGTTCACGCTAGACAAAGGGATTAAGGGGAGTAAGAAAGGTTTTTACAAATACTTCATGTCAGGCAGAAAAAAGATGGAAGAGGCTCACTAATAAATGAAGGCTGGGACAAAGAAAAGACAGGGACTCTAAACTGAATAAATCAGCTTTTAACAAGGGACATAAATAAGAGAAGAAAGGATAATAAAAGAAAAACTGGATAATAATAAGAAAGACAGGAAAAAAGGCAGGTAGAGGAAAGCTTGAGGTCTGTGTTCCAGCCCTGACACACAGGGAGCACAGGGGCCTCTGCAGTAGGCACTGTCCCCTCTGCATGGGGCAGAAGGGACAGCCCAGCCCAGCCCAGTAAGGGCTCCTCACTGGTGTTTTAAGTCACAGTACATGCCTGCAGCTCTGTTGTGACCTTCTGATGGGAAGTAAGGAGGGAGTGAAATAGCTCCCTCCTTCTTACCTACGTCAGAGACCAAGGGATGGATGGGGAGTTTCTCCCAGGATCTTGCAGAGATAATTGACTGCACAAACCTCAAGAGCATGTGAAGTTAAAGTTCATATTTTTGACCCAGAACCATGTTGTGAGGCCACTAGGCAGAGAATTTAGTGAGGATTCTCTGCCTTTGATGTCAATGTGCATATGCTGTCTCCCTGTGACACTGGTCCCAGTGTCCTGGTTTACAGATTGGACCTGCTGTGGTATCTCTTGTGGCACTTCCACCAAGAGTTTCAAATTTAACCTACTGATGAAGCTCAGGCCTTTTCCCAAGGAAGCACAAAACCTCAGTGGATAGCAAAGATGGGGTAGTAAACCTCCTCCAGTAGACTTGGCCTGTCAGTCACCACTGGTGGCCACGCATGCAGGTGGCTGACATACAGCTCAGGTAATGGCTTCCAGACCAAAGCTAATCTCACTGTAGAACATCTATAATACAGGTAGCAACAGATCAAAATCACCCATGACTTCTAAACTGCCCTTGAAAAATGTCTCTCTGGAAAGAATCAGACTTACCTTGATCTTTTATTCTCTCAATAAGAATACTACCAATGTGATGGAAATGTATGGGCCACTTGGTTGCTATGTGCTCTTTATCATCTTTAAAATCAGGCCAAAATGGCAGCAATACAGTAAGACACCAGTGCCTGAAGAGCCACACAGCAATTTCTGAGAAACCTTGAGAAGTTTTCTTTCAGAGGTTAAGATATTAAATAATTTAAATAAATCTATGGAACTAAATATTTGTTAAACGAAAACTCTGTATTGCTGGGGTCTCCAACTTAAATTTTCCCCGGGGAAACCTTGCAGTTCCTGAGTGCAGCCCAGACCCAAGCAGGGAAGGAGCCTGCAGTTCTGAACCCACTTACCCTCCTACAGACCCCATCTCTAAGCCAGTATACATGGCTCTGAGTACCTAAATGCTCCACAGAGAGTGGCTCCCATCAAACCCCCTGCTGCTAACTCAAAGGCACCCAAAGGCCGCAAGCTCAAGCCATAAGCCCCAGCTTTGCTTGCAGGGGTGGTGGCATGATGCCTGCCGTCCTTGGACTCTCTCATGTGGCCTCTGCCGCCCTGTGTGACTTTTCTGCTTCTTCCTTGCCCCTCAAAAAAAGGCCTTTTAATAGCTTAAGTCATATTCTGCAGGGACGCTCTGGTGCAGGCAAGGAGGGCTGTTGAGCCCTGTGGGGAGGCACAGCTCACCCCTGCTCTCAGCAGGGACATGTCCCCTGTATGCCAAGCCCACCTTCTCCACTGCTGCCCTAACTGCTGCTTTTCACCTAATGTTCTTCTTCAGCTCCACACCAGCAGAGCAGGACAATTTACACTGACAAATGGAGATGCACATAACAAATGTACCAACGGGTAGTGAGATTCAACTTGTTCTCAGTCGATTCTACTTTCAAATGCACCTGGTCTCATTAAATTACTGATCAGAGATTTTTAACTCTCGGTACTTCCTTTCATTTTATCCAGCTTTCTCTTGGTTTTCCCTATCACCTGCCAGATGAACCCACTAAATTTCTACAAGACTTTTACACAGTTTAATAAATTTTAAAAAAGAAATAATGAATGGAGCCCTAATACAATTTGTACCAAGATAAAAGTAGTCAGAGTTGAGCTATCACGTTGTTGGAAAATAAGCAAACCCAGCCATTTACACCAAATCTTTCTCCATGTATCAGTCTCTAGACAAAAGCATTTGAAACCACTTCTCCTATTTCAGATAGGACATACATTAAATTCACTTTAAATGAGGATTTAACCTCAGGTTGGATTAAAACCTTGAAATCTGATTTCAATTACAAGTATACATGAAACAATACGTGTCAAAGACTCCAGAAATTTCCAGGCATTAAGACACAGGAGAAGCAAAACGCTGCAGAGCAGTGACCCAAACTAATTATTCCACTGGAAACCCCGAAGCTGTCAGCATTGCTCTAAATATGGACACAACAAACTATGTCAGAGAAATAAAAAGTTACCTCAAAGCCTATCCATTATTCTTTGTTAATATCCCTAACCTTTTGCTAGGTCTTTTGATAAGCTAATGACATAGGCTGCTGAGAGAACAAAAACCTGCCATAAAGGGAGAATTGGGTAAAGCCAGAAATCACATCTCATACGGGAGTCAGAATATCAAAACGTTTTTTTGCTACAGACTAATTTATGCACTAACTTTGCTTTTCAGAATAAATTTGCTCTGAGGCCCCAAGGATGTCTCTCACTAAGGCAGAATATTATCAAACAGGAAGGAGTGCTTTGCTTTCTCAGAATCCCAAACAACTCCAAGAAGAAAAGCTAAAGCTTATTTACAAGCATCACTTGTACACCCTCAGCCATGAGTAACAGATTTCCATTAACACTCTGAAAAAGAGCATTTGATTCTTAGAGACAAGCTACAGGCTATACTTAACTTTGAATGCAGCCAGTGACCAAACTAGATGCTTCGGTGATTAATTTTATGTGAACCACAATTATTATGAGAATGTCTGTGCTGTTTTCCTCATTTTCTGATTTTTCACTTTCATGTATTTATGTCAGAGACTTCAACAAAACAGATTTATAAATAAGGACTTGCATTATTGCCCTTGACTCTTTCATCTTCTGAAATAATGTAACATCTAGTGTAAACTTGGACAAAACCAATATGATATACACAGTTTATCTGTTCACAATAAAATTACACAGAATAAAAATGACTTAAAGATTATTTCATCTTTTCTCATCTTTCATGTAAATTGAATATTGCTACTGTGAGCTGTTTCTATACACACAGGGGTAGAAAACCAACTACTTTTTATGGCATAATGAACACTTAGATAGCTGCAGAGAGAGGCATTCAATTGCATTTACATTTGGCAATTATTTAATGTCACCTATTAATATCCAGCTACTGTCTCCGGCAGTCTTATCTTGCAAGGTGGCCGAGCATGCTAAATGTGCTAAAAAGGAATTTCCTCCTCATTTCCGTCTTTGTTCTACTGAACATGGCTCCCACTGTCCCTGCACACCTTTCCCACAAGGAAGGCAGCTCACCTTTAAGTGTTCCCCCAGCACACCAAGCCTGCTGCTGGCACATCTCAGCAGACACACTGCTCTAAGTGCTGATTCTCTTTTCTGATCACAAATTAAAGTACAAGAGTCTTTCTGGTTTGTTTGTTTCTCCTATACTCTTTATCCTATTGTTGTCTGGGCAATTGAGTTCCTTGTCTGCCTTGGGAAAAAAACCACCAACCATAGCTTTGAGCCCCCCAGGCTGTGATCCTGTCTGATCTTTCCATCTAGGCAGAGTGGGAAGATGCAAGTGCAATGTTGAGACTTAGAGAGCCAAATTTACACTGTGCCACTGATATTCCAAAGATAATTATATGAGAAGCAGGCATCTATCTAAGCTGATCTCATGGCTAAATTTCAGCTTTCATAGTTTGGATCCCTGCATACCTTTTGTTTCAGTACTGTTTTCCACCTGCTGAAAGCACTAAGTGGTACTGCTGTGCCACGAAAACCTTGTGCTGCACCTGTACAAAGACAGATGCATGTCACCAATGCAGAGATTCATGTAAAACTGGCCAGTGATCGGAGGTCTGAAGCATTAGAGGAAGCTTGTAGCATTGCTTTCTGAGCTTTACCCTATTATTGACCCTTTTGTCTCAATCAGCCTTTTGCAGTTTTAGTTTCTTAACACAACCTTCCTTCAACCAAAACCTCAAGCTGATCAGCATCTCCCTCAGGAGCCCTCATCTCCCCTTGAAACGAATACACATGAATTCAGATCAGCAGGTGATTAATCCCACTATGGTTCTAAAGGGTCAAAATGCTGGCAACAGAAATCAATGGTTAATCATGTAATGACCTCAGCAGGACTCTGATTTCACGAGTACAAGAGAGATTACACAGAAAGCGTGCTACCATGTGGATCTACTTTGGAGCCCCAGGGTGCTACAGAGTTTGGAAGCCAGAGCAAAGATGGGAAAAAATTATCTCAGCCACATCTGCAGATGGATTTGTAGGTATGCTGCAAATAAGTCCCAAAACCAAGAAAAACAACCCCTCAGCTTTCTTCCTGGTGTCATTTCACTGCTGATGACTGTCAATATCTTTCAACTCTCCTCCCTTCTCCTTTGCTCTATAAAGACTGACCTAGCAGAATAGATCCCAGTACAGGAATCCATGAAGACCCATGGCCCCAGACCTTGATATGTATAAACTTACATTCATGGATGAAAGATGTGGTGCCAGTGCAAAAATGATTGGTATCCTCTGACACTGAGAGCCCAGACCAGATGGAAGAAGCCTCTCACCAAGCAGTGCAGACAGCCCATTCGGTGCTAGGGCTGCCACATCACATCATATGCCTGGTGACCAGCTTTGAATTAAAAACTTGGAAAAATCTTCCCTTGGATTTTACTACATTAGTGCTAATTTTTCATTCCATTAGGTAAAAATTTGTGTGATGACAGAAGGACTTTACCTAAGGTGCTGTGTTTCTCTGAAAATTAAAAACTCCACCAAAATTAGCATCTACAAATGTGCAGCAGCTTTAGCCTGCCTAAAATTATATGAGTAAAAAAGTTAAACTTCAGTCTCTGCCTTGCCCATGCTCATTTGCATATTACAGTTGTTTCTTCTGCAATACTACTAAATATCTGCTAAAGGAGACCCCCAGACTGAGAAGCAGAGTAGGAGACAGGCAAAAGAAATCAACTCTTACATACAGCAACTAATAGCAAGCAATTTCTTCTATAATTGGGCACTTTTGCAAAAATCAGCTATGGCAATCTAGTGTGCAAATCTGAAGCCACTCAGATTCCTGATATAGAAAAAAATTGCCTTTTTGAAGAAACATCAAGCACATTTGACACTGGTGGTGGAACTTCCCTTGGCTTCAGTGGAGGCAGAAATTCATCCTCTAATCTTCAAAGAGCCACGGGTTTACCTCTGAAAACTTATACATTAATTTGGGCCAAAAGTTGCAGAATTTCTACAAGTCTGTTAGGTACCATGACCAGCTGAAAAAATACATTTATTTTAACTTGGAATATGAAAACAATACTGCAGAGAAAGGCCTGTTGAAGGCTGTTATTCTCTCTAAATTATGAGACCCTCAAATATTTATGCAGCATTCTTTTAGCTATAAATAACTATCCAATGCTATCTACTGCAGTCACATCTGCTGTAGTCAAACATTCTCAACCCATTCTGCCTGTGTGGGAATTTATTTAGATACACAGGTCTGAGAAGAAAATTTAAAATCCAACAATTGCACTCTTTTTGGAAGAGGACTGGAGAAATGCTGAGAAGAAACTACTTCACACAAGTTTTCTGAGACTCTAGTTTCAATTGGGTGGGTCAGCAGCCTGCCCAGAAGTGATGCAGGTAGAAAAATCATACAGTGTATGAAACAATCTCACCAAAAAGTCAAAGTGCTGAAGAAGTCACTGTACCAGCGCAAGGGCTCTGTAGCATCAGCACTGAGCCAATTCTTTCTGAACAGCAATAATTCACAGTCATGTAAAGATAGCAAGGTTTCCATGGATGTAAGGAAAATTCGAGATGCAGTTTGAAGTGGAAAGCTTTTGAGAGAGATATGGCAATCAAGTCTCTGTACTTTTTTGGGGGGGATGGAATTTTGCTTCTTTTGTTTCCAGTCACAGACAAAAGAAGGAAGGAAGAAAAGTTCTTAAAGATGGAAATCTGAGCTTTAAATAAATGTTCCACTGCCTTGTGAGAACCACTCTTGTGAAATAAGTGTCCCTCCCTCATATAGGGAGAAAAAAGGGAAAGTTTTAGATCTTTAATAAAATGAATCTATGAAAAACTGACCAGAGCTGCTACTCCTCACAAAATTGCTACACAAAGACATCATTTTGTGTTGCTGATATCTGACCAAAGGCAAAGAAGCTGAGCAAAGTGCCTTCATGTCAGGAAAAATAATGCAATGCTTAGATTTTGCCAAGAGTGTGGTAGCCCACTGGGGCCGAAAGGGAGGAAATGCAAACAATAAGCCCTTAGTTTCTCACTCCACAGCGCTACTCTGAGGCTGAACATCCCAGACCCTTTCCAAGTTCTGCCTTCAGAGCCCAAGAGTATTCCTTCTGCATGGCTGAAGCATCAAATAAAACAGAATAAGTTAAAACAAAATAAAATAATAAATCACGTTACACTTCTTCCTCTGAATCACTAGGCATTTCTATTAAATCCATCAGATGGGACTTTTGCCCAAGCATCTTACAGCCTGAAGCTCCTCTGTGCCAGCAGTTATATTCTGAGATGCCCCCACAGATGTTAAGAAGGCTTTGCAAACTGTTAGTCTGATACTCCTCTTTTAAAACTCAGTGCCACTGAAGTACTGCTGATGGAAAAAATCCCCACACCCAAATGCCCCAAAAAGAGCAAAACCCAAAAATACTGCTCTGCCACAACATTTCTGAACCTTCTTGCAAATTAATATTTGGAAAAAAAACCCTATTTTATCTTTTTGTGAATTAAAAATGAATTAAAATGAATTAAAGCTATTTTTGAAATTAGCCTGTTTACCTCTTAAATAAATAACTACCTTGAGACAAAGTATCTGAAACACATGTGAAAATAAATATTAAGCTCTTAGTATAAAAACACCTTCTGTGGATTTCAATTTTGTTTTTAGACTCCTCTTGGGAAAATTATTTTAAACACAGGTGCAGATAACAGTAGGCTTAGATAAAAACTGGTTTTCAATAGTTCAGGGCTGGATTAAGGGCTAGTAATTCCTCTATAAAGCCACAACAGTAAAGATAGCCTGGACAGGCCCTGAGAGCATACATATGCACCTTATAAATCTTAACGCAAGATTAGATATTACTCTTAAGGGTGTTAAGAACCTCACAAAAGCCTCAGAGCTCTAGTGAACAGAGCCAAGAACTTGCAGTTTTGGACACCTTTTCCTCCCATGAGAGGCTGAATTGTCTGAGAAAAGAGATTCAGAACATACCATTTAGTCTAAGACTTTCCAAAAAAGCACTCTAGGTCAGGTTTTTTTATGGAATTTCCATGTTTAGGAGTTAGGTACCTATCTGCTTTTTAAAATCTCCCTGCAAGCCTAATTGCATTTTTAGATATCTAAAATAAATTTAAAATTCTGGCCAATAGTACCCCATTTTCTCCCATTTAGCCTCCATAACTTAATCAGCCAACTCATCACTTTGAAAGCAAGAGCAATTAAATCCTTGTATTAGAACTGGGTCCCATTAGAGCTCCTCCAGCAGAACATCTTAAATGAGATCTGCAGGAAAAAGACATCTGCTGGAAGAACTGGGCTCTAAATTACTATTTGAATGCTGATGGTACTAAAAAA
>VXBX01003761.1:656664-689079 GCA_013400415.1 Scytalopus superciliaris | reverse complement strand
AAAAAAAAAGAAATAATTAAAGGTGTTTAAATTTCTATACCTAGAGAGGTATCCTTTTTAATTAGATGGGAGAGTTGACAAAGCTTGGAATAAAAATATTTCCATGTGCTCTCTCTGAAAATACAGATCTCTCTCTTCAGTTCTAAAAAAACTATCATTTGGATATGACTGTGTGTTACAACTCTATTTATGGTGTAGTCTAACACATTCCATTAATGTGTTCCAAGAGATGTCTCCCTGGGAAAAGCCAGCATCCATGCAAGCAATGAAAAAATTTGTCTGTGAAAGGCATGCCTTGCCTTGCAGTACAGTGGGGGCAGACAATGTGTGTGTATGTACTGCTCCATAGGGTCTGTTTCTGGATAGCCCTGTGCTCTCTGAAGGCAGTTAAATAGCTCCAAAATGAGTACAACCCCAGTGCTCCACATATTAAATCAATTTGTCCTGAAGGAGGCTGTGCTAATGATGGCAGGGAAAAAAAAAAAAAGAAAAAAAGTCTCTCTCTTTGCCTAGTCTGACTTTGGATATAAATCTGTGGCTAAAGAAACATTTGTACCTGATCCAAGTAAGTTGTTACTGAATGAGTTTGACAGATTGATAACACTTTTTTTGATGCAGTAATAAACATTTTCAAACAGAAATCAAGATGCCTTCTTTATGTTTTAAACAAGGATCCTGAGAGGGCCAGTATATTCAATTTGATATTCCAGACATATACTGAATTGAACCCAGCTTGGTAATAAATATTTGTATTTTTTTTGTCAAGTACAATAACCAAAGAATGCTGTGGAAGGACAGTTTTTCTTTCCTTTCCTTGTAGCTAGCACAGAGAGGCCCAGTAGTGAGCCCATATGTGAAAACAGTGGCATGATGGCTAGCACAGACACAGCAATGTCTTCAGGAAGTCTCCCAGCTACCAACCCAACCCAAGGCTAAGTACAGTTACACACTGTCCTTTATAGGGCAGGAGATTGATTTCAACTGCTGGATAAGCAACAGAGATGAGTTAGAGGAGAAATCAAGGTTAAGGAGATGGTTTGAGGGAGCATTACTATACAAACTGGATCTCTCCCCACTTGGCAGGCTGTCTGACCAGAGATGAAGGGCATCACTTGCCGTAAATATATTTAGGGTTACAGCAAACCAGCTCTCTTGTTATGAGCAATAAGGGATCAAAGCAGATCCCTGAGACTGCCATGTACGAGATTCCAAATAGGTCTCACATGGACTTCTGAACCCATGACATTTTTTTCTTCCTTTCTTCCCCCCCCCTCGTCCCCCCCTCTTTATTCACAGATGCCCAAAGATCTCTGATATTTCAGTAATCTGCTGGGGACTGCCAGATGAAAAAACTGCTGATGAGCCACCATAACAACATATACCCGCCCCTCTTGCCTGCATTCACTGAGTAATGCCAGGAGTTTCATACACCCCGGGAGCTCAAAGAGCAGCACGGGCGACTGACTGTCTAGTAAAATAAGGATGATTAAGTCAGATCAGAGTCACTGTTTGCCTTTATGACCCATGTCTAGTCTTTCATCACATTTACAACACTTAATCCTTAATAGGAAATGCTCCATTTATTTTGACCACTGATGTATTCAGGACAGTCTCAAGGGTCAACAGGGTTTCCATCTTTCTTCTTCCCAAGCTACATTATTATTACTGTCCCATGGGAAAATCAGGCTTCAGCTTATCACATCAGTTTCTTGCACTCTGGTGAAGAAGTTCCCTGAGAGAAAAGTGAGCAAGAGGGAGAGCCATGGCACTTTACATCAAGGGCCAAAACTCTTCCCCAACTAAAGTGTGTCTATCAAATGGGTGTTACATGAGCATTGGTTCATTGATCACAGGGAGTTGCCAGCAAAGCTTGGCTAACATCAACAGCATTTCACCCAAAATCCAGACTCTGTGGTATTGTTACCCCAAACTTAGAAACACTAGGGAAAAAGCTATTTATTAAAAACTGGAAAAGAAAAAGGGAGAAAAGGCAAAAATAAATGGAGCAGTGGCTAACAAAAACGTATTATTAAACATCATGCAAATAAATTTAATGTCCTTTCAAAAGACTGGCAAATAACATAAATATCAGAGCAAACCATCATCAGGGGACAGCCTGAAGATGAGAAGATGTCAAAATGGAGAACATAGGGCACAGAAGAAAGTCACCCTTGAAAGGTCATTCTTTCCATCCACTGCATGAGTTTGACTTTGCCACCCATTTCCAATACTCACAGCAATTTTTGGGGTGTGCATGCTGATCTTTTAGGTTTGTATTTTCTTTTACTTCAGTATTTTTCTTCAAACATTTTGAATCAATTATTTAATGTCTTGTTAGGTAGAGCACTAGTAAAAATAAACCCACACACAGAACAAAAAGAAATCCCATGAAAAATAACACTTCAGAACATTTCCAGCTTTGACTCCAGCTCCTCCTCAGAACTAACCTGAGAGCTTTATTGGGGTAGCTTCAGTGTTGTGCTGAAAAGCTGTCTGGAACAAACACTTCTACATGCAGGCTCTCTTAGGACACTAAAAGCTTAAGGATTGATGTAGCAAAGGTGTAAGCCTGTGACTGATGTGGCACCTGAGTATTACATTGGAAGCCAAAAGATGGGTTATAATGCCAAGCTCTGACATAATAGCCCCAACCAAGTGATTTAAGTTCTTCGGGCCTCTTTCTCCTCCTATGGTCTTATAAATACTACACAGAACACAAAGCCTTTTGTCTCTCAGCATTGCCTGTTCATGCTGTACCACTTTAGGGACAGACAGGTAGCCAAAAAGTGGTCTACTACTGATGTTGAAGAAGGGAAAGTGAACATTTTCACACAGAGCAATGCTATTGGTAGCATTGGTATTTATGGTTTGGCAGTAGGATTAAGCAAGAGTGACAAACAGCAAACTCATAAATGAGGCTGGAACTCGTGGTCTAGTTAAATAGAAATGCTGTCCTTCCAGCCCAAAGTATTTCCACTTGATGGGCATAAAGAGATTGAAAGACTATAGCAGCTACATGAATAAAATCAGTCAGGAATATGACCAGTTTATTAATAATAAAAAAAGTAAAGGGAAACAAAAAAAACATGAAAAATTGAATAAAAATGGAAGGCCTTATATATTACAAGATTTGAAATGATAACCCTGTCATCATTATCCAAAGTTCAAAGTCCACAGTAATTTCCTTGTACAGAAAGACAGACTGATAATTCCCTTGCGTCAGTTAAGGTCTTTTTTTTCCCCTCACTCTTTCCACAAAGCCCTTCTTGTCATTGCAAAATTCCTTAGACAGCAGCAGGCCCTCTTGTTAAGAATGAACAAGACACAAAGCTCGACTTCTGCAAAGCACTGCTCATTCAGCAGATATTAATTTGAACACTGAAATCAAAGTGTCTGCTGACAAACAGCTCAACATCACTGGAGAAATGTAAAACCCAAGGCATAAAGCTGAGAAAGGACCTTCTGATTTGTACATACCTATGCATTGGTGCTGCTCGGCTAAGCAGGAGTTTTAGAACTGATGTGAGTCTCAACATCTCACTCATTAATCACAATTCAAATAACAAATCAAAATGGACCTTAAAAGACAAGGAAGCCTGTAAGCTCTCCTATCTTTTTTCAGCTGAAGTTTGAAGATGCTTTTTTCTGCTTAATGAGGTTGGTTCCACAAGACCCTATCTGCAGATTGAGGTAATTTTACTTACAGAAGTTCTTTTAAAGAAAAAAGCCAAGCAAAGCATGTGTATCTTATTTATCCGCACAGGGAATACTCAAAACAAAGCACAATCTCTAAATGCATTAACAAGTCCTTCTTCTTTCAATACACTGGTTTCATGCTCTCAAAAAGTCAATCACATAAGTAAATTGCACACATAGGTAGCATATCCAAGAGCAGAAATTTAATTTATTTGTACTTTGTTAAGGAATAACAATGAAACATGATTCCTGAAGAACTTCAGGAGGACAATCTCCCTAATATTTCCAAAGGTTACAGATGACTTCTGGCCAGGAAAAGAATATAAACTAGAAAGGGAGGATCTGAAGCTCCTGAATATAAAAGTGTTTACAAGAACTATCTTTTCATATTAACTGCACTGCTGTTCATTGTTACTCAATATAAAAACATAACTACTTTGGGCATACTAACAATTGCTTGCATGGCTCTACTAGACCCCAGTTTGTAATGGCAGCACCTTCAGTTCTTAGAAGTTCTCTGTAACTGCTATTTCCACTAAGTCAAAATTAAAAAATGAACGCTTTTGCAAAGCAGGCTCTTGCATGCTTTGCTTTCAAACTTTGTAACTGCATTTTCGAAGATCAGCAGCTCAGATCTGGTACTCATTTGCAAGTGAAATGCCAAACTTGGCATGAAGTTTAACTCAATTCATCTCACAGGGTCATTTCTTCCCATTCTCCCTTTTGGCGTGTAATGCCTCCTCGTTGACTTCTATTTAGTCACTGGGGTTTTAAAGGAGACATTGGTATATCTTCTTAAGGAATTATTGTTATTTTTAATTGGAGCCATTTGCCCTTCTGAAAAATCCACATCACTGATGCCAGCTCTTCTGTTTCTGACCTCCACCACCTCCCTGTCAAACTGCAATGGAAAACAACCAGCTCTTCCATTTAAATCAGCTCCTGCTGTCAGTGACAACACCCAGAGTTACACAAGTAACACAAAAGCTGAAAAAATGCACAACAAATCTGTACTGCTGCTGCAGAAGCTGTCTTTGCTCAGTTCAACCTCCTTAATCCAAGCAAGGTGAGAAAGATGAAAGGAATTCAGATAAAGCAGAAATCAAATTGAACTGCAACATCTGGATTCAAAGCGTTCTTATGTTGGAGGGGGAGACAAGAAGTTTTGGGATGAAGCTGAGACCCAATTTAAAGCCCATTGAATAGGAGGACCACCAAACTTCAAATATTTTATTAATGAGGTGTTTTCTAGAGACAGGAGAAAACTCCATATCTGTCTTTTCAGGCACAGTTCATGTTCTGGCCTGGGGTGAAAACAAGCAGTAATTTAGGCAAGTCATCTGCATTAGTGGTCTTCCAGTTAAGCAAGACTTAGGGAAGGGAGCTGACTGGGTATTTTTCTTTTCTTTCTTTTTTTCTTCTTTTCTTTGAAATTTATTTCTGCTTTATGTATGGGTAACTTGTTCATATACAGTGATACGGTCCAGACACAAACCACTGCAATCCCGTTGCAGGGAGTAAACCAAGCCATAAGGTATCTGGTGATATCTAAACCTTCAGTGAGTTCAAATCCTCCGCTTTCACAGGGAAACTTGAGAGGCAAACATTTAAATATCTTCTGGCAGCCCCCAAGAATCCTCTTTCAAACGCCAAGTGTAGGAAAGGCACACACTTAGACACACATCTTTCTTCTTCTACTGAAATAAGAGCAAGACCTATGTGCCCACTTATGAGAACAGTGGGTTGGACCACAGAAATAAATATATGACAGCACAAGGTCTGCTGCCCTTGTAAAAAATGATGAAACATTCAGGGATCAGCATTTTTCGCCCCAACTACTTACAATCCAAAGTAGATATTTCAGGCTGGCAAGTTATACCTCTGAGGACAGAGTTGTGAAATAATTTCTCCCCTGGCTTGACAATAAAATGGGGGGGAAGAAATGACAGGCAGGATAAATGTGCCTGTCACACAACTAGCAAATGGGAGAATCAAGCCTTAAGCACTCCTAAATAAAAAAAACAACAAAAGCAGAAAACCAAACATCTGAACTTTTGCCACAAACTAAATTAATTTCTCTCCATGAAAAATCCCCCCAACCTACCTTCTGTACCATAGATATGTCATAGTTTATGACACCTGGCCTGAAGTCAACAACTTGACAATTGTTGACTAAGCATTAAGGTTTCTGTTAGGCTTTGGGTTCTTTTTTTTATTATGATTGATTATGCTCCTCACTTTACCATAGGACATTAGAAAAACAATAAAAGGATGGAGGAATGATGATTTTTCATGATATTATCAATGTCACAGAATGATATCCCTGTTTGTACATCTTGGGATATCCAAAACTAAAAAGTATTTTTCATAGTTACTGATTGATGGTGAACTAAGAAAGTACCAACAGAGGGTTATCTCAAAGAGTAAAAGCAAATATGGACAGAAACACTTTATCATAATTTAGAAAAAACAACCTGACAACAAAGACAGTGACATGATGCTTCTCTTGTATCTACTGTGGGCTACACTGGACTAAGAGCTCATCCCTAAAAGCTCTGCATGTGCAGTTGCTAATGCATGGGAAATGTGATTAGCTGACTTGAGAAAGGCCTAGAATTACTCTCATTCTGACTAGATTACTGGATAATTAGATTGGTGGCACTCTTCCCTTACTGGGCTGTCAGATTAAATCCTGCTGGTTTTCTTCAGATAACTGTCATGTTTCACAATAAAAAACAGGGACTGACACCAAGTCTCTTCATGTTCAAAGAGGTAAATGCCTCTTCTACCTACATGCAACAACAACAACAAAAAATTCTCAATGCACTTACTATTTCATTGAAAATGTCATTAAATTTGATTAAAACATACTGAGTTGATAAACCTGGTCAGAAGTATTTAATTTGACTTGATAAATGGGAATCACAAGGCTTTGAATACTCATCTGGCAGATTACTTAATGGAAGAACAAAATCAAATTACACTTTAATGGGGTAAAGAAGGAACATTTCAAAGTTCTCCTCCCAGAAAAACAAGTCTCTCATTCACATGCCCTTAATGGGGATTTGTTCAGTCCAAGAAAGGAGCAGGCAGGTACATTTGGATCTTCCACAGTTGCTTAATGTGGGAAGTGAAAACTTTTCATATTCCTAAATTCCCATAACTGGTATTGCACCACATGCTGTTAAAACAATAACCGGTATATTTGTGGTATTAGGTTCCCCTCTTCCCTCCAAGAAGACCTAGACAGAGCTTGCCATGAACTCTGTGATTTGACCACAATCAGAAGTCCAAGTACTAGTTCCTCAGTTACACAAATAATGCTACTATTCTCAAACCAATACATTTAAATCTCTTGAAAATCACTAAGTTTGGTGTGGCTTCCTGAAGTGACCACTGGATGGGAAAAGGCTTCTGAAAAACAACAATGGGCACATGCCAAACCTGAGTCAGTGTCTTGACTCAGCTGAAAACAATGGTGTTTCCCATTGTCCTCAACAGCACAGAGGAACAGTCCTTGGTGGCCCTAACACAGGGAGCTTCGCTGCCCCATTGACACCCTGCCTCAAAAATAAACCAGCTCTCTCCACTGAGGCACCCGCAAGCTATCACAGCACTGCTGTGGTTTTGTTCCTGCAGATTTCGAGAAGGCTCCTCTTTGGAACAAGGCAAAAAACTTTACATTCCACTATTTTTTCTTCTTGCTTTAAATTACGTAATAGTGCTTTATTTGGAGTATTTCCACAGCTAATTAGTAAAGCTTTCTTTTCACCTCGGTGTACTGGCAAATTTGTCCAATATGATGAAAAATGTATCTTTTGAAGTTTGCACAAGAAAAAGCAAATCGAAGCCAAAGAAAAGGTGAAACACCTCTGATAATGTATGCCAGAATAAAAAAAACCCCAACACTAGAAGCCATAAATCTATACCTGCATCTCTTATTTTTCTTTTCTTTTTTTTCTGCCTTCTAATGTCTTTTGGGTTTTTACTTATTTTAATCTGTAAAAGTTGTTTACACTTGTATGAGATTATCTCCATTGAAATGGGAAAGGAATAAAGTTATAAACAACAATGTCAACAAAGCAGAGAGTAGATAAGCAGCTAAAACAGTGAACTACAAATGTCCAGATCAAAAGCTAATGTTAAAAAATAAGCCACTGTTATATGGCTTGTATTTACAACACTAATACGTGTTTATCATATTCAATATGAATAATAGTTCCAAGGGCTCGCAACAAGCGTTAGAATAACAGACCTAATCAAGTTAACTATATAGAGATACTTATCTAGAGAACCTTTTTTTTTTTTTTTCCCCACCCACAGGTTCTGTTTTTTATAAAACTTGATTAGAATCATTTGTCTTTTTCACTTATGGTTGAAACAGAACCAGCTTGGAGGGAAAATGAACTGGCTGCTTTACAGTGCCCAGCAACATCAAATAGCAAGTTTGGGTAAGAAGTGACACTTTACCTAAGAAAACAGCATAGGGATTGCAACAGAGTTCTTGAATTAGAATTTGATGAAAATGTTCAAATTAACTCTTTCTAATCTCATAGATTGGGATGAAGAGTAAGTATTGTGATATCGTCTCTAAGAAGATGCAATAAAAAGGAATATGCTCAGATATTTATATTAACTAACTCTATTTGAGAACACATGCTAAATTGTTATCTTGATGCTATGAGTTAACCAGAAATGAGATTGGCAACACAGTGCCTTGAAGAGGCCTTGACATTTGCATATTTCTTCTGAATGCTACAAAAACCTAAGTTCCCACAGAAAACTGAGGTTCCCCACAATTAGGGCCCTTGTGTGCGTAACAGAAAACCACAAATCTCCATTTGCTTCAATGGAGCAGGGCTGATTTGTATCCATCAAGGGCATAATTTACCACATACCCTCACCCATTTTGATGCTGGATCTATGACATTTCTTACAAAACTATGCGTAAGAAAATTGCTGATTGGTCAGAGACTCGGGCTGATAATTTTGGGCTACTGGGTATAAACATGTTCTGATCACTACTCAGGGGGTTGGGATTAAAATCAATACACAAAAGGGTTTGGAGTCATCTTTTAATATGCAATCTTTTGTCTGAGGAAAGAAAGGAAAAATATCTTTGACTACTTGACAGAAATAAAATGGCCCTTGTTTAAGGTTGCTCAGGGACTTGTAATGGCAGAAAATTACCTTTGAGAGATGGATTAATATAAAGTTAATGCTGCCATAAGTACAAATACATTATTCACCTGTCTGTGCTGTTTATCAGACAGATAGATATATGTCCACACAGTCATGCACTCATGAAACCTTACCTAAAATTTGCAATATTCTGCTTTTGCTTAATTGTACTGTAACTCTTCCTACTTTGAGGCTGCTTTGATAATGCCATTTGAAGGAAACCTTTCCTGGCAGTTGCAGCAGGGGAACTCCATTTCCCTGGGTTTTCATCCTTGGGCTTATTCAGGAGCAGGTGTGTTTATGCTCACTACAACAGAGGTCTTCTCTGGACACCTGTACAATACGAGCTGAACAGAAAGCCCTGACACCTTTCCCAGTGCCAAACAACTATCAGATGTTAATACATTCTGGCTATTAACGAGTGGGATTATGATTAAAGACAGTACCATAGGAGTGGGAGGGTTTTAATCACATTCTTACATGCACTGGGGAGTGAGTGCTCTTCATTTTGGAAGGCTATCACCCAGTCCCCCATGAGAACTAAACACACTAAACCAATAATGTGAACAGGATCCACCACTTTGCATACTTTGGGCGGCCTTTTTTAACAAAAGGTTATTCATGCTGTTACATTATGGGCACCTCTAGAATCTCATTAGCAGCAATGAAGCAGATCCAGTGGCAGTAATAAACTCTGCTTTAAATTAGAAACAGCTACATTTTACACATTCACATGTGTACACACGATATGTTTGCTGATGATCCAAAATGACCAATTTATTAAAGTTTACATAATTTAGAGAGGAAAAATAATAAACAACGTCTGCATCCAGAGTAATAAATCCTTTATTCGTCCTACAGCTGAGCTGTTCCTCTAATCATTAAGGAAAAAACCAATTAAAACAGAGCTTCATACACCTTTGCAGAAATTGCATCCCAGGGTGAGGTGTGGTAGAACCAAAGTAGGCTCGCATTTATTTGCAGTGTGTGGTCCCTGCTGTGAAAAAACACATATCTTACACGAGTCACTCAGATTTTAAATATTTCCAGCTTGAATGTTCACTGCAAAACATCATTGTTAAGTCTGTATTCAAAAGACACAGCATAGTAAGAGTTCTTTTTAAAAACAAAAGGAATGCTTTTTGTTTTACAGTTAAACACTCATCTCCCTCACCCTTTATTCCACTGAGGAAAACACTACATACTGCAAATCCAAATCTAGTCAAGTTTGCTTTTCTCTATGAAAATTTCTATTTCAACATCACAACTGCTATTAACTTCAAAGGCAGCTGACAGTTCTGCAGTTATTAAGTTAAAAGACGGCCAACTTTCAGCTGGAGTCATTGCAAATTAATTCTGCCTTACAAGGCCACATTAGGTCATTTCCTGAGCTGGTAGTAATAAATAGCCCTTTCCGTAATGTAAGAACAAATGAGTCTAGTGAGGCTCTCCTGGTGTGAAAACAGGAGGACCAGGCTAGGGTGAGCTCAGGGAAATGGTGTAGGGCAGCCCAGCCCAGCCTCCCCTGGAATCTGCACCTTGCTGTACAATAAATACACTTGGGTGCATGCCCAGGCTGGAGTGCAGCATTAGGTATGATCTGACAGCCCCCTTTGCTTTCTCATTTTACATTTTGGGCCATGGATTGTAACTTGCCAGCTACAGGACAGGGATGGCAGACTGGAATCAAAACGAGCTGAGATCTGCAGGCTTTGTCTTACAGGTTTGGTCTCTATTATGTCCTCAGCTTTGAGGGGCATTTATATATTAATGGATGTAAAGGAAGGAACAGAGTTGGCAGGGACATGCTGTGTAAACAAGCATCGAACTACTGACATTTTCCCTTCGTGCTGAGTAATTTGCCACAGCCATGTGAAAGCATTAGTTAACAAAGCCTAAAAATCCAGGATTTTGTCTTCCGACTAAACTATTCTAGTAGCTTCATTTCCTAGAATGCAATGACCTCCAGGCAAAACATTTCCTCAAGTGGTTGGAAAAAAACCCTGCCTAAACCTGTCATGGCCTCAAGCTTGCACAACACTCTCTCTCTGTATACAGAGGTGCCCCAACATCCAGGTACATGGCCACACTCTAATGCATTTTGAGTATTATCCTGCATATTTTATCAGCTGCTGTCTTCCACCTGAATCTCTTCCACTCTTTGGGCCAAGGACTGCTCTTCTCTTTTGATTTGTACAGGATCTGGTAGAGTCATGGGCCTGATCCATTACTACTCTAACACAAATAAATGTGTGCTCATGTTACGTTCAGGGTCAAATGACACAAGACAGTGCACAGCCAGTTTTTCTGAAAACAGCAACAAGGCTAATGGGAATTCAGCAAAGCTACCACTTATTGCAGAAGGTCCACAGCTCATATTGCAAGATTAATGGCAAGAAGTCCACACCTGCCTTTCATTATGGGAAAATGATTTTCCCTTTCTAGCATTTCTGCTTTTTACCATTGAAACCTCCATATCTGTGCTCTACACTGGTTAAGAGAATTTCAGTTCAGAAGGCACAGATTAATTCTCATTATTACTATTATTATCATTATCACTGAGGTAGTACAAAGAACTGAAAAACAAAACATCAGACTACCTACCTGATCACCAAATAAGCTTAGGTTTAAGTGTAAACAAAATGGTCTTGATGGTAGGCTTTTGCACAAATCTTAGACAATCAAAGCTACTGATAAACAACAAGCATTGTTTACTATGGGAATAAACTATTTTTTGCTTTGCAAAAAAGAAGGAAATCTGAGAGCTGAGAGAGCAACAGGGTATCTCCGTGGATTAAGCAGTATGTCTTACAGCAAAGTGAATATTAGTAGGAAATCCTATACAGAGATGGCTATGCAGCCTATTGCATTGTCTCTTTGAGGGAGAGATGAGAATGCAGGTCAGTAAGGATTATCCTGCCTTTGCCCAAATCAAAAAAGAACATTAAACCACTGTGCGCAACCTGACAGCACAAGGTCCCACAGGGACTCAGTGCTTTTCCAGCAGGATGCAGGAGCTCTGGGTTCAAGGCCCTACATCCCTGATACCTAGCAGGCTACAGCTTTAGTCTCTTGCACTGCCCCAATGATTATTCAATTATTCATACACGGTGAGAAAGGTCTGGGTGAGACAGAATGAGAATGTCTTCTTTCAAGACAGCCAATAATGTGATGGAGGGGCAATCACCTGGCATGTAAGAGACCCTCCCTAGAGCCGTAAGAGATCCTCCTGAGAGCCCCTGCTGCAAATTAGGCTGACACAGGACTGAGGCCAAGCCACCAAAACCTAAATGAGTTCTTTAAGCTCTGAATTATTAACTCTTCCAAAGAAAAGAGATTCTTTCACTGTTAAACTTCTGCAGCTCTTTTTTTCTTCTTTTCTTTTTTTCTTTTTTTTTTTTTTAGAGGGGGGAGGATAAGCTTAAAAAACCCCTCACTTTTTCACCACCATATTTATCTACTGCTGTAAGAGGTGAAGCAAAGCAAGGTTAGATGGTCCAGTGGCACCCATGACAAGGTTCTACACAAAAATAAGAGAGATGTACAAGTTTTTAAGTCCAGAAGGAAAAAGGTAGAAATAATGAAAACTGATAAATGGCCTAGATAAACTGAGGTTTCATTGATTCTGCATTTAGAAAATTGCACTTGAAAGGACTTCAGGAGTGCATCAAAGTATTAGAATGTTTAGGGTTTTGATAAGCAGAATTTCTTCATGAAAAATAAACTCAACATAGTTAAACAAAATACAGCAACCAGTCAGGTGATACTGTAGATTAATATATACAATCAGGATAATTTGTTCACACAACACACTGTAAAATAAATCAAGCAGGCTGATTATCTTCAAGTATCCTGAAGTCAGAGATAATTGCTAATATATAGACTTATGTTATTTATCATACCATTCATATCTTTCATCTCAGAAAGTAGCTACTATTGCTCTTTGCAATCATTTAGTCTTTTCCATTGCTTTGCGATCCTAATATTCTGGTTATCATATAAAATGCATTATGGCTACTACACAAATCCTTTGCAATCACAGTCAAATTTTCTGAAAATGGAAAGGAAACCAGCAATACAACCAAGGGAACCTCAAGGAGTTCAAAGTCTCAGGAGAGCTGTACAGTGCAGACAATTAGTTTCTGCTTACAGTAACGTTTTGCAGGCAAACATGAGGGAACCAGACAAAAAAGTCCCCTCATAAACAAGGAGAATGGATAAGAACTCTGAAAGGGGAAAACTGAAAAGCACAGGAAGAAAAAGAAAAAGCAGAAAAAAAAAATTAAGATTATCAAAGCTTGCCTGTGTTTCACCTCTGTAAGGTCTCTCCATTTACTTCGACCCATTAATGCATATCCTGCACTGACATTTTGAAAACAACATGAAACAAAGCAGATCTATTCAGAATAGCATCCTTCATTATTTATTTACTTATAAGCCACAAACTGCTATGCAATGCATTTGCTGCAACTCGGAAAAAAATACTTTTTATTACAGTCTGAGTCATTTCCTATTTTCTTCCATTACCAAATAATAATTTAACACAGTAAACAAATATACACTCATTAAACTTTCTTAGAAAACTAAAGCTTTGAGTCATTGTTCTGGCAAAATTTACTTCTCTGAAAGCTCTGTGAAATGCTTCATGATCAATACTGCACAGGTAATGAACACAGCACATGAAGATAAACATCAAATGTTCTGTGTCTCAGCACACTGAAAATCTGACCATGGGCTGCAGAAGAGTTGTACATTCATTAGGTCATGCTCATTTTACCAGCCTCCTTTGGCAGCTCTCACAATGGCAATCACTGACCTTGTCACCAGTTGAGCCCAGAACAACACTACGTGGGCCTCATTAGAGGAAAAAATCCTGCTAATTAGCACACTGCTCTGGGAGGCAAAGTCTTGTGTCCATGGTGGGCACAGAGACATGGAGGAATAAGGCTGAGAACAGCACACATGGGCAGTGATGACCGTAAAATCACAGTAAATTATTGAAAATTACTTCCTGACTGCCTTGATTAAGTTTACAAAGCAGGGTTCAAAACAGCCATGTTGAGATACATGGGGGTTCATGATCAGCTTTGAGGGACTGTATCTCAGCTCAAGCACAAGTTCACAAGGGCAAGCACTGAAATCTTATGGTTTGAGAGGGAGAAGAGTCGTTTAAAAATGTTGGTAGACTTGAGAGAGGATGCAGGAAGCCATTCTCAGGTGCTGTTCAAGATTACACATGACAGAGACCACAGAATGTCTGAAGGAATCTCAAAACTTAGAGAAAGCATGGGCATGCACTTTTTGTTTAGATCTGCACTTTCTCCAGTGTTTTGGTACTCAGAGAATACTAGTTGGGTTTAAGCAAGGTTTTTGCCATTTATGATAGCCAATGTTTATGATGCTTCCAGAGGGCAGAGAGCTGCAGGTGCTGAGTCCAAACTAGACCTGCTGAGATAATCACTAACACATGTTCCTGCTCAGGGTATTCAAATCAGATATGGAAAAATTGCACAATCCTGTCCCAAGACTTGCAGTAACCAGGATGTTAAAGGTGGGAAAGGATACTGGGAAAAATCACGAAGCAACAGAAGTCAACCTGTAGCACAGACTTTTAAAATCCTGATTTTAAAATTAGAGAACAAGTTATCATGTCCTAAATACCTAAATATCAACATTCAGGTAATGATAAGAAGATAGCGCCTATGTATCCACACAAAGTTTTAGCAGACTTGGGGTAAAAGGGACAAACATGGCCCAGCCAGGGCAGGGTAAGTCAGCATCCCTGGCACAGGAGAATAGGCTACAGGGCTACGCTGACAGAAATAGCTGGGGTTGCACCTCAAAATCCTTTGGGAGCAGAGTGGGGAAGCCAGGCAGTCCCACCAGCATCTTCCATGTCCATGCACCTGTGCCCTTCTCTGACAGCATGCTCATAGGAGAGCTGCTGAAGAATTCTCCAATTTGCAGCAAATGCGTTAAAAAAGAGGGGGAAAAAAGGGAAAACAAATCAGGCCAGACAGTCAGACACAATTCTGTTCTTCCATATGGTGCCAGTGAAGGATTTTGAACGCGCAGTACACTGCCACAGAACAGAGCTGCTGTCCTATGGGCAGGCCCATTGGAGGCACATCTCCTGCACAGTGATGTAGGAAAGGGAGTTGCGGCTGTCCCAGCTCCTGCAGGGCACCACAGCCTCGGGGGAAGCAAGAGACAAGAAGCCAGAGCAACACCATGGGCTCCATCAGCAACAGCAGAGGAGGACCTGCTTCCACCAGTCCTCCCATGGCACGGCACCCTTTGTCCCTTACCACCCAACATTTTCTGTACAAAGAGGACTCCAGAGCCTCCCTCTGAGTGATCTACTATAAATAAATAAGGTATTACCTGCTAAGGCAGATAGGGAACTTCTTAAAACTCTGATATATTTTAGTTTTTTTGCTGCAGGGTTAAGACATCTAGAAGACTGAAAACACATATGCGCATCAGCACTGTCATGCACAATGAAACCAGAGGCTCTAAGGATATTTGGAAGCTGTCAGCTTTTTGCCATTAAGCATCTGAGACCAGCTATTTCTCAAAAGAGCCAGAAATTTAACAAAGGGCACCCCTTCTCTCCCAGAACTCTTCGCAAAACATAATCATAATCAAAATTTATTTAGCAGGTATTTTAGCATTTGGCATTAAAGAGGCTGTGGAGGAAGGCACAAGCTGAGAGAGATAAGGAGGTAGAGCAGAAACAACTGGAGTTGAGAGGGAGGAAGTTGAGATCGGTTTTACATGTTTCAAAATATTTTACATTCTAAGATAGGACTGTGAAGCTCCAGATGACACAGAGGTCTACAGCGATATTCTCCACTATGGTAATCTACAGTGCTGATATAAAATACCAGGGGAAGAACAGATGTAGCAGCCAACCATTATAAAACAAACATAAATGCATTCTTTTTTTTTTTTTTTTTCCATTTTTAAATCCTGAGAACTCAGGAACTGCCAATATTCTGTCAGGAGTGGCTCCAGAGACTTCTGAGCACAGTTTTGAAGGCTTCCTTTTTACTTTATCATCTTTTCTACTTCTTCAGCCTCTTGTCTCTCCATTTAATTATAGAGGTGTCAATGAGGTTGATTAGAGCATGGTTTTTTGGGAGCCAGGGGACTGCCATGATAGCAAATCTAAGGAGAGACAGTTCTGATGAAAATCGTTTATAAATAGCTACAATTTGCAAAAGAATTTAGTCTACTTAAGAAAAGAGGCCAGAAGAAAAAGGCACCTTAATTCTGCCTACCCCTCTGCCAGGTCACATCACTACCACTGCACAGATCACATCTCTACTCTTCATGATATAGCCTTTAAGTTCCTCGACATACCCGTCTTTACAAAACTCCCCAAATTCCTAAACCATAAGGTACGAAATTGTTACAGCAATCCAGTGGGAAATATATATTAAACCCCCCTCATGCCTGAGTCCCTGAGCCTGCAATCTGTTCAACGTGAGCACTTTCTGCCTTAGCTTAGGTTGTACTGCACCGTGCTTAGAGCTCTGTAACTCCTTAGCCCAGACTTTATTTGAAGAGATAGCAAGCACTACATTTTTCTTCTCCATGCTTTTAGATAACTGTTATTCTAGGCAGTACATGTCACAATATTCTATGTTGAGGAAGAGTTTTATTCAAAAGGCTTAAGTGCTCATGTAACTGAAAAACAAGAGTCTGCACTGTTATGGATAGAGTAGGCAAAAGATAATCCAGTATTTCTTTTTAACCTTATAAAGCAATCTACTTGCTCTACTGGGCTCTTTTTTCCGATAATGGCTGTATTAAGTTATTTACAACATAAATTAAGGCAATTACTACCCTTGATTCTCACTTACCCAGAGTACAATTATTCCCATAGCCTAATCTACTCTCACTTATTTTCTTCACATTTTCCAAGAGGTGCAAAGTAGCCTGAGTATAATCAGGAAGGAAGCTCACTGAGGTTGCATCTACATTTGCATTGTGTCTGAATCAGGAATGTGTCTTTTATGCAAATTTCCTAATTATTCCCACTTGACACATGCTGGTTCATAGCACAGAGCAGTTGAGGAGCACAGGGAACTCGGGTCTTTTCCTATTAAATTTACCCAGGAGTTCAGTTCAGGACTCCACTTGATGTATTTCCACCACTACCAAGCGTGCTGCCTCCAGTATCTGATGAGAAGTAATGTGAAATAAAACCTCACTGAAATGCACAGTCTGAGTGTCAGCTCTGCAGCACCATTTGTCTCCCCAGATCTGCTCCCATTAGTCCATACTGCTCCTTACTGTAGACACAATCTGAATGCCGGACTTGGGCAAGGTTCTCAGCTTAGCTCAGCAAACTGTGTCCAGCTGAAAACAAGAGACCCATTTTGCTCTCTCTTAATGAATATATCAGGATTATGTTCATCTAAAGATGAAACAACTGAATGAGGAGTTCAGAATCAGAAATAATTTTGGTCCCCTTGTGTCACTTGAGCATTGTTCTTAGCAGCAATGTCCGAGAAGGTAACATACAGAAACACTTTCCAATCCTCACCAAATTGACTGCCCATCAGTGTTCCCATGTCTGAATAGAAATATCAAATGTTTGGGAGCATCAGTTTAAGAAAACACCACACTGATCCACTTACTAAACATTCCCTCGTGATTTCTGTGGGAGTACTAGTGCTATTTCCAGAGGAAAAAAACAAAGAGGGAAAAAAAAAAAAAAAAAGAGGCAATGACCAAATCTGCTTTTATTAATGAGGACATGATGGTATTTGCAATGCACGCATCCTGAAAAGTGCCGAAACCTTGGTTTCAAAAAAGAATAAAACAAAAGGTCTCACTTTGAAACAGAACTTACAGCAATGTGGTCCTAGTGACCATCAACCAAGATCATCTTTCATGGTCATAGAAAAAGTATGTGATGCCTAGAGTAATGAAAAATGTATTCCTTGGACATAAAGTAGATTTAGTTTGTCCTGAGCTGGCACATAGGACATTTAGTAGTACTTAAATTTTAAGTCAGCCTAAATTGGTAAGATAAATAACACATCTGTTCCTAACCTTTTATAAAGATAGTAAGCAAATACCTGTAAAGTTTACCCACATATTTGCTGTCTACAAGGCACAAAGCTCCATCGTGCTCTCCTCAGGAGAAAAAAAAAAACCCACACCTTTTTTGACAGGACTTTTTCTTGTTAAGGACTGTACAAAGACAACAAAGTACACAGACCACAGAGTAAAATTAAATGCTTAGAACAAACCTCAACCTATCAAGTACTCATTCTCTCTGTGTAAGTGGCTTGCTTAAAGAGGGTAGGAGCATATCTTCCCTAATTTGCCAGTTCCATGCCATAATTATAGTAATGTTTTATGTTTCCTGGCAGTTTTGCTATAAAGCATTTGCACCTATTCAAACATTCTCTTTTGCTTTTGATGTACATGGATTTTCTCCCCCAACTCATCCACATCTATATTTGCCTTCATAGAATGGAATGACGGATTTTCAAAAGTATATCCAAGAAAACATTTTCATTGTGACAAATTACAGAACTAAAAATACTAGTAAATCACTGTTCCAGAAAAAAACAGCCTTTTTTTTTTTTTTTTTTTCCTCTGGAAAGGCTGAGTAACAAAGCAGGTGCACTGGGGAAAAACAAATCTGCTAGCTTTGCACAATGGAACGGAAAGTCCACTTTGTTTTATTACCATTTCAAGCTGCTTACAGACTTCAGTGTGGAAAAAAAAAAAAAAAAAAAAAGAGAATTAACAAAATCCAGATTTTTCTTGTATATTCTTCAGGAAATTCCCTTGCTAAAACAGAGCTGTAGAGATTTTCTCTTGTTTCTCTTTTCACTCCTCCCTTTTGAAAGGACTGTTGTGATCTTGAAAACATAATCTGGAAAGAAACATCTGGTCTTCACTTTTTAATTACTTCAATCATCTCAAAGGCTTTCCTGGAGGTAGATCTACCTACAAGGGCTTACTGTCAAAACTATAGGAGTTATGGGGCTGCTGCATAAATGGATCAAATATAAGGGTGGATTTGGGACCAGTCTAAATAAATAACATCATACCACATTAAACTTCAGAAGCAGGGACTGCATGCAAGCAGATTCAGAGTTTTTGGTGCCGACAGAAGCACGGGTTGGGGAAGGGCAGGGAAACCTTCAGGAGGAAGGCAGGCCCAGGGACAAAAGAAACATCCAAAGTGGATGGTGGGAATAACCTGGCAGCTTGCCTCTGGCTGCTGCCCAAAACTTTTCACATAGGGAGCAAGAATAGTGCCTTTTAAAAGGCAAAAGCTGTGCCCTCCCTGACCATTATCTCCAAATGAAGATGGAGGGGAGAACAGCACGATGATGGTGGCAGTGGGGCCAGCAGCCAGGGAGCTGTGCAGGTGGGCTGCAGCAGCCAGCCTTGTGGTTGGTACTTGCTTCCTGAGCCTCCCCCATCACAGGTGCTGACACTCTGGAGACCACACGGTGGGGAGCAGGAGAGCTGCCAAGTACAAGGTGTTATCCTGGACACTAAAATGCCTTGCTGCAGCTCTGAAGCATGCAGTAATGTAGATACGAGAGGATAAGGAATTCACAATTTGTTTGGGCTGTGATCCAGCAAAAAGCACTTAAGCAGGTGTATTACCAGCAGAGCCACCAGCTCCATCACACACAGGAAGCTAACATTCAGCTTCCCAGCAACAGGATCCACACCATCCTGAGGGATCACTTTGAGAAAAGACCTTTTTTTTTCCTATTCATTTCCAAAATTCATGTCAGCCTGGCCACAGTATTCCCCAGAGCGCAATGGAAACAGCACTGAGTAACAACCAGAGAAAAGTGCTTCTCTCTTCTCACTAATATTTACGCTACAGCAACTGGAGCCAAGAACAGGGCTGCTCTATGCTATGTTCTGTGCATACAGAGAGTAAGAAAGTATCTGAAAGCAACGGGTATCAAATTGAAAAAAGCCATAGGGAGTAATAAAGATGAAGAAGATGAAGAAATGAGTTGACCAATGCCACACAGTAGACCACCAACAGAGCACAGAAGAGCAACCATGTTATCCCAAATTTGTTGCCTCTATCTTGGGGATAAGTACTACCCACTGTGTCATCCATGCCCCAGCAGTTCAGAGAGAAGGAGCAAAACCTGAAGCTGCAGAAACAGGTATTGCTTTTATAGACAGTACTATGTGCCATGGTTTAGAGTACTTTGGGGACAACATGTCCTATGCCAGAGCCCTGAATTCTAGCAAGTATTTTAAATTATCTAGTAAACAAACAGTTAAATAGTCCTCTCCCTTTTAGAGCTCCGTGTATATACACATATATATATACACATATGTACATATTTAGATACTAAATCTAATAAGTACTGAAAAGACAAAGTTGTTTTCCTCTGTTCTTTCCTTTACGGTTACTTGAACTTAATGAGGTCCTGCAAGGATGTTACATCTCAAAGAGCCACCAGTAACAGATAAATAAATGAGGGTATCATCAGCACCCCTTTTAAAGATCTTTGCTCACCATGTCTATTGCTGATAAGGTCAACCTGATATAAACCGGTTCTCAGCAGGCATCTCCCAGCTTTCAAAGAACCACCAAACTTAAACTCTGCAGATGATAAAGTACCTTGTGTCAAAACCAGTACCGTGTGACTTTGGCACTGCAGTTAAATCTCAAAGGTCTGTTCTGAAGTAATGCAATACACAAATTACTTTTGTTCATTACTGGTTCTAAACTTTATAGTTGTGTATTGACTAACACAAAATCATGGCAGGCTAGAAAAATATTTACAGGTAACAAAACAAGATCAGAAACCATTCTCAAACTTTCATTAGCCTTCCTTACTAGAGATAATTAGCAAGATGGAAACAGTTGATGCTGTTTGAAGTACCCTAAGTCGTGATAAACAAAAAAGTAGTTATGTGTCCCACTTTAGCAAACCAAATCCCAGTAACCCCAGTTATTTGGTGTTCCCAGGTGGCAAGGAGTTCATATGAATTTTCTTGTCCAGAATAGAAATGTACTGATCCTAAATTTGACTCAGCCACTTTCAGGGGATGGAGTTTTCCCAGCTTTTACATCTTGTGTTGGCTGCTGTTAATTTATACAGCCTTTTAGTCTAACACAAGACCTTTCAGTCCTGAGCTAGTTCTGTAAGAATCATTCTGTAAGAAGGGACATCTCTATTAAATAACACCCTTGCAATTTGATCCTGCCACTATTCATATTCAATTGCTTGACCTGTAGTGGCAAAATATTTCACAAACCTGCTGCTGCTCGTCCAGTAGACTCGCATTTGGCAGTGGTGGGTACTGCTGGCAGGCACTGCTGTTGGCCTAGTCCAGCCACACAAGAAGGCCAGTTGGGGTGTGTATGTGGTTTCTTCACTACACTGATTAATTTCAGCAGCTTAGATGATATGTGATATTTATGGATTAGAGGCAAAGATGGGAAACCTTTACTTACATTTTAAAACCACCAAGCCTTAAATATGGGATGAGAAAACACAGAAGGAATCCCAGCTCAGAGGGCAACTTGCTTTTGAAACCACTGCTGTTAGAGAAAGGCATGTGTTTTGGACAAGATTTATTTTTCTGTACTTGGGGACTGACCAAGAGTAGAGCCCTGTCACATTCCTTCCAAAAAGTTCATGAAGAAATAGTCAAAAAGCCAAATTGCTTCACTCGCTCTTGTCTTACCCCTTCTGACACACACAGGTGATGCACTTGATGGAAGGATGCCAGAGAAGTTAGTCTGGCCCTAAAACTGGGTTCATACACAAATCATCTGTCTTACTAACCACCTACTGAGACAGAGACCAAAAAAAAAGCAGAAAAAAAAAATCACAAAAGAGGTCTTGTATACTTTAGAGTAAAGAACAGTTAAGAAAGATAAGGAAAGAATCCTGGATATTCTGTGTATTTCAGAAGCATGGAGTACTTCAAGCAGGGTATTACAGCACGGGAAGTTTGGTGTATCAGTTCTGTAATGCCCTTTGGATTTCCATGAAGGAAAATCCTGTGAACAGACTCACAAAGGCACACAAAGCATACAGCTGAGAGCAAAATACAAAGAAGTTAGCAATGCTGTAGTTCGAGCAGCACCAGTGACAGTGGCATATGCCTTTTTGTTACCATAACGTAAAAACATAGGTACAAAACTTACATCCTCTACCAGGGAGCCTAAGCCCTGCAAGATTAGCTTGGGGTGAGAAAAATAGTACAGAATTTCTAATCTGAAGGTAGACTAGACAGGCACAGTCCTTGGGATGAACAGTAATGAGGGCTGGTTGTCTGCTAGCTGCACAACATTTTGGAGGGGATGGTACATTACAGCACGACTGGGGGCAGCACCTCAGAGCTACTGAAGTCTCCTTGCCATGACATGGTCCAGACATAGTGGCTCGTTTTCACACTGCAGTCTTGGGCCTCCAACCCCTCTTCCAGCAATCAACAGTGCTCCAAATGGAAACAAAGTTATGGGAATTTGTTTCATTAGCCTTCTGCACAAACATTACAACATTACATGTTTCCTTCACACTCCTTTAATCTAAAAACAAAATAAAAAGAAAAAAAAAGGGGAAAAAAAAGAGCTACTGATTCTAAAGGTCTTTGGCATCTTTTCCTTCTTCTGCACTAACCTATCCAGCACAAGACAAGTTACCATTACCTTTATATTTCCTTCCAGAAGAGTCTCTGGTTTCTAAATAGAAAGGAAAATGAAAGAGATGGGATTCTTCCCTACAGTCTCCGTGAATATTTGTTTTCTCTGGATGACTGTTCTCCTACATTACAGCAAATGGCCTGGCTGTGTGACCCTCCCCCTCGGCACCTGGGAAGCACATTGTCAGCTCTGGAAGTGTTTATTCTCTGTAGATTAAACAGCATTTGCTGGATGGTGATCACAGAGAGTTGTAAAAACAGATGGACAATGATCTGTCCAGACTTCCAGAGCTCACCATGACAAGGCTACTTACATAAAAACATTTTGCTGAAGGATCAAAGGATTTTCTTCTCCCTTCTCTATACTCAGTTACATGAGGTCTGTTATATAAACATGGGAACACAAAACAACCATCTTAAATAATGCCAAAACTCTGACTTTTGAAACTAGTATTACACATTAGGCTATTAGAATTACTGAATTGGTTTTAAAAAAACCATACCAAACCAATCCTATGCATGATCTTTGTCTCATTTCACCTGAAACTCAAAGTATTTTTCCTTTTTTTTTTCCCCAGATATACAATCACTCCTTGGTTTCAGTGAAAACAGCAAAACTATTTATTCTCACTAGAGCTCCAGATCACCCTAATTTAAAAGTTGACATCAGTGTGCTCTCTCATGCATCAACATAACCAAACAATGTGCTGTTTAAAAGCATATGGGCTTTCATCTAGGAATAAGAAATAGCATTTTTCTAGGTTCTGAGCTCAACCCTGAGCTGTGCCTCTGACAAAGTCTGGAGGTCATGCTAAATGACAGGATGAACATGAATTCTTAGTGTAGCACTGCTCCAAGAGGCTAATGTGATGAAAGAGGGATAAAGGATGAGTAACTATGACACTTTGGCTCGAGTGCTTGCAATACAGGAACTGTGAGGTCCAAGTTCTCACTTCCACGGTAACGACTCGGAAAAATGAGAGCAGTTGCAGGGGAAAAAGGGAAAAAGCAAAAAGAATGATGAAAGGATCAAAGCATTTGCTTCACAGTGTGAGATCCAAGATGATCAATTTATTTAACTCATGAAAGAGATGGTTTAGAGGTGACTTGATCTCAGTCTATGAGTTCCCATATGGGAAACAGAAATTTAATAGAGGGCTTTCCAATCTAGGAAAAAATTACTGAGATCAAACAGCTAGAATCCAGTTTCTTCATATTCTAAAATCATTTGCTCCCTCTATGCCACCGATCCTGACTGTATAACCATCTGGTCCTTCTTCACATATTTTACTTTATCTCAGAGGTCTTTTCCAACCTGATTGATTCTGTGTTCTGTGTGACTTGAAATTTAAACAGAAAACTAACCAAAGAACTAAACAGAATAAACAGGAAAGAGAATTCAAGAACTGCATGAATAGAAAAAAACCCATCAATCTGAGGTCTATGCAAATACTGTTTTCCAAGTTCTGACTTCCCCTCCATCCCATGTTCATCCTTTTCTGAATTTTATGTTTCTGGTAATATCATTTAGACTACCAACTCCTCTGTCAACAAACATTGTCATTAAACTTATCTTCATGCAATCAGGTTTCTATGTTACGTAAGAACTAAAGATGACTCTACTTCATATACCAGGAAGCTAGAGTTAATCCCTAGTCTGGAAAGCAGCAATTTTTAAACTGGGGATGGAGGATTGCCACTTTTGTGGCCCTTGAGAGGTTTATCAAGAGGATGAGATGTTTAACATTTCTGCCTGCTCCTATACAAAATGTGTCCTCCCATGCTTTCAGAATTTCACAGTACTGTTTGGCAATACCCATGGAGAATGTATCTTTGTACAGGCATTTAAACAGAGCTGGGGAGCTGGGAAATACTACTGCACAGGAATGACACAGTGCTACTGTCCAGCAGGCAGTAATGCTTTTTGTCTCTTTTGCTAAAGAGAAATTTTGTGTAGTGCATTAAAAGGTCTGAGTAGTACTATAAATTTGCGTGTGCAACTTTCAGCATAATGTCCATTATTTTTTGAGAGCAATTAAGGTTGTTTATTTTCTTCTATTATGGTAGTCAAACATTGGGCTTTCACAGACAGTTTAAAAATAAAACATAAGGAAACTCCCAGAATAGGTTTTAATCTATACAAGGCAGATAAATGTTGGGAAAGGGAAAGACCTCATGTCAAGAACACCATATTGCCTGGCATGCAAAGCAACAGCATGATTGTTTGGAGCTGCATGCTTTCTTGGGCACATCCTCAATATCCTTATGCTCTATCCAGAAACATATAAGGAAGTGGGCAATAGACCAGTCTTTATCACAGAAGGCTGAATGCTTCAGTATTAAAAGCTGCTAGTGCAGTATAGCTGCATGTTGTATATATTAAATCCACTGTGCAAACTCTCCCAGACAAACATTTTGCCTTGTGTTTTGTTTGGTTTTTTGTTATTTTGTTTTTTTAAATACATTTAAAGAACTTTGTAAGAGTAAATAGTTCTGGGATACTTACCAAGAAAAGTATTTGCCAGACCCATGTGTGAAATCCTTGAGTTGACAGGCTGTGTTAGAACAGAAGAACACCCCACACTTGACTTACCTAAAGAGCTCTTCATGAGCTGCTGAGTTGGACTCAGAGTCCTTATAAGAAGGCTAATTAAGAACTTTATGTTGTGAAAAGTTAGGAACAAACTACAGAAGTACAACAAGGGAGGACAGAGGCACAGAAAAAGTGCAGCCCAGGTGGAGACCTGCATGATCCTTGTAGGGCACCAGGCTGTGGGGACCCCAGTGGTCTCTCCACACCTGCTCTGAGCCCACAAGCAAGCAGCCTGCCCCTCAACACATAGAGCAGGAGGGCAGCAGTCTATTCCTTCTCTGTCTGTACTGTCACACTGGGAAAACTCAGATACTCCCTCTGAATGAATAAAGTAACAGACACAGGGAGAAATGAAAAGAATCCTCCCTCAGAAGCTCCCTCAACTTCTACCCCATACCACGACTGGCACCTTGGCAACACAGCCATGCCCCTGAGAAAATAATAATTAGATGAACATTCTCAGAGAGGAAGAGCCAGTTCAGCTTCTTCTATTTACAGAAGACATCCTCTGGATCAGGCCAGAGCATCACTCCCTGCAGTCCTCACCCCATCAGCCCCTCTGTGGTGTGAAACTGGGGCCACTTACTTTTCAATTGACACCTATATGTAAACACACTCACAAGGAACAAAGCATGAGGAAAATTTGGGTATTCATATAATTTACTGATGAGCAGAAGAAAAGCCATTTAAACTATGAAAGCTGGGGATGAGTTAAACCTGTCTTCCATCTTTCCAATTAAGTAAACAAAGGAAGTTAGTTCTTCTTTTCATCCCCATCTGTCTCTGCCCTTCCCTTCTCAACTACTGAGTGGTATTACACATTAATACAAGTTTCATATGGGGTCCTTGCCCTCGATAATCATCTTTCCTTGCTCCCTGGCACAGGAAATATGAGATGTTTGATTAACCCTTCTCTGCTAATTTATGGAAAAAAACTACAATGCTGACTAGCAATTATAAGCAAGATTAATTATTTGTCAAGAGACCCCTTTGTAGTTTCAAATATCTATACCAAAGCTGCCTTTTGTTTATAGGAAACAAAAGTGTTTTGAGAGAAAATATGACACAGTTACCAGTTTGGAATTTTTTTCCAGAAAACTACAGGCTGAACATTTTAAACCAGCACTACAGTAAGCCCTGCTTTGCACAGTGTCTGTATCAAGTATACCCTCCCAGGCAGAAACTCCTCTAGCTTACTCAAACCCTTACACTGCAATGTTTTCGAGGGGGAAGCCTCCATCAGAAAGTAGCAAGCACAGTGCAAACACACCATGTAGCCAGTTAAGCTGCCTTAATACAGATCAAGATTTAACTCAAAAGACTGCTACTCCAGAAATTGTTACTGGATCAATCAATTGTAAAACCAAGGAAAGACTCTTTTTAAAGTACCTTCTCCCTGTCACTGAAAGTATTTTTTTGCAAAACTTAGCAATTTTTCTAGGAAAAGAGAAGGGGATGGCTGCTTGCTGTTACAATGAAGTAAAATATATTTTCTATTCTCCAAGACCCTAGAAAGTACAGGTTTTAGGTGTTACTGTGTTTGCTGTGAGGATTCCTGAATGTCCTTTCTCTGTGTTGAATTCTAATCTTAGTGTAGCTTAAAATTTAAACAAATCCTTTATATATCACTGCATGAAAACAAGACAGAGGACTACAACAATGCAGCTAGTTATTATATTTTCTCAATGTGCCTTTCTTGCTGCTTGCCCTTTTAATTAATTGCAGAAAAAAAATTATGAGCAATACTGAGAAAAAGAAAGAAGGGTTATTCAAAATAGGAAGTACAGTGGAGAAAACAGATTTATATTCACTAGAATTAAACACAATATGTTCAATACTGTTTACTTTATCTAATACAACTAGCCTTCCATATATACATGCACATACAGAGTACAGAGATTTTTTACTCTACACAACAGCTTGCAAAGAACTGAAAGCTTTCAAATCCACTAAAATTGGTGAGAAATACTGGGAATTAATGATATCCTGGAATTATTCTGTGACTTGGAAGAACAAGCACTAGGACAAAAGAAATCCATCCAGTGACTAACATAAAAATATGAGTGACTTGTTAATAAACCAAATGGCTAAACAGGGGATCATGCTTTCTGCCAATATCTGGGGGTTTTTTGGGGGGAAATCTATGAGGAGAAATCTGTGACAGTCAGGGAGTCACCGTAGGTATTCTCCTTGTGACTACTCATCATTTTCGACAATAAATTTATGCATAGTTTCAGTTTGCTGCTGATAGATTCAGATTACCAGCAAAATAGTGTATATACCAACTAGCAGTGTATGCTTTCTGATACAAACACTTTGTAAGACAAACAGGTCTGAATCTATGCCTTCAAACATTCCTACCATCTTCCTGGGAAAAATGTTCCACGAATTATGACTTTATGCTGGGTACAAAACATCTCAGAAAAATGTGATTTCCTCACCCCCTTTTAAAAATGTATCTTTTCCTGTTACTCCAGGTAGTTAAACTAAATACAGTCCAATATGTTTTCCCCCACACAAGTGGTGGAGGAACAGTCAGTCTAAAAAACATATGCAAGGCCATGACCATCTCTTGCTTACACGTAATGACACTGAAATTATGAATCAAAATGACAATTCAGGCTAACATACTTTACTGGAAACTTCATATCCAGTGCACTGACCAAGCTCACTGCACATGACCCTGTGCTCCAAGGGCAGTGCCCGTTCTTTTTGTTAGCAAGGAGGTTGTGTTTATGGGGTAATTTTGTAAGGATTTCCCCAGGAACTCATTCTGTCCATGTTCTGAGTGAACTGAAAATCAGAGAGCTGAGGTTAGAAGTGAGTTGAGTTACAGATAAAAAAAAATGGCTTAGCAGTTCATATACTTAATTATAAACATAGTTAAACTCATCTTTTCCTGAACAAAAAAAATCTGATCAATTACAATACTTGAATTGCAGCATATTTTAAAATACTTTTCTGAATTAAGGCTAGGTTTCAGTTTCCCACAGAACTTGTTAAAAAGACAGAAGGCTTTTCCTGCTAAGCCCATGCAGATGTGTAAATGCAAATGACTTGTAATCCAGTTACTACCAACAATAAAGCACTTAAGAAGATGATGATACTAAAGGGAGAACATGTATAATAATGCAAATGGACAAAAAAATAAAAAAGAAGACCAGAAATTAAAATTTAACCATAGTGTTGCAAAAGCTGAGAAAAGAGTGACAAGGTATATAAATAGAGTATGAGGTTTAATAATCAATCACAGTGCTGTTTCCAAAATGCAATGTTTTCTTGCTTTTTTCCCCTTTTCTCTTCAACATTTGACATGCATTTCAAGTAGAGGAGCATGTAGGGAGGGAGTGATTGCTCAAATGAGTATTTACACAGCACTAACTGTTATATTCAATGATGACATGATTTGCCTTAAAATCTGACATTTCAGAAGTAACTGGACAAATGCTGTTGACTAAAAATGTTTGACTAAGGCAAAACAATTCATGATTATTTTTATGAGCCCCAGAGTGAAGTCTGCAGAAACCACAGGTAGTTTGTAGCTGGTTCTAGAGTAAGACTTTTGGAAAACTCTGCTTTATGTGAAATAAGCAACTCCAATAAATGAAGGCAAGCTGACTATATAAACATATATTTTCTTTTACCAAATAAAAAAATATCAAATACAATCCATCCAATGAGCATCAATCTTCCTTACAGAAATGTAAACCTTCAAAACTACATCCTACCTCAACAACGGCTATAGATTACCCAACTCTGGACAGTAAACACACTATTTTAAGTAAGTTTTTTAAATGCCAGGAGAATAACACCTACATACTAAAAAACGACATTAAGGCAGTGTCATCACAGCAGACAGTTTGCATGTTGATCAGTGCAACAGAGCATGTTCCCACCTATCCCTATTTCTGTCTTTTGCAAAAGAAAGTATGTATGAGCGAAAATCATAACACATGCCACATATATCTACAATCAAAGGTTCCTCTCTATTCCTGTTCCTCAGGATGGTGGATCATTTACATCCTAGCATCTCCTGAAAGATTAATGTTTCTTCTATAATTGCCCTCTTTTTGGTGATGCAAACCTAAGGCACTGCCACACACTGGAAAATGGAATTCAACCAAGGAAGAGGGAATGCTACAGATGTACAGGAATAATGGAATAAATATCACCTGTTGAAAAGCACGGAGCATTTCTTTTCTGCATGGGAAAAGGCAAAATTTTCGAAGAGGAATAATCTTAGGGTCTACATCTGAGTTAGTACCAGCTTCCACTTGATGTGAAACAATTTATACACAAGGATCAGTACTTCTTTGTGGAAAAAAATCTGACTGCAGAGTCCAATTACCTATGTGTATAACCATCTCCCATCATTTCTTTATGCTGGTAAACTTTTTGTGGATTACATACACAAGGAGGAATCTTACTGGGACTGCTGTGAATTTACATAGCTTTTTATCTGTCACCTAAGGACCTGACTATTCTCACTGCATGAAGCACTTGGTACCATTTATGCATTTGCAAATTCTTCTGTCTGTAGTAAACAAAAAAGAAAAGTATTTCTTTCTTTTTTTGTATCAGTTCAAAAAGTTTCCTTTTCTCAAGTTTCTATTCCTCACTCTCAATCCCTTCTTAACTGCCTTTTATTTTCATTTATGTCTTTTACCAACTTTCTATTAAAGATTTTCAGGAAACCTCTAGATAAGGTGGTGACAGATCCAGGAGAAATAAAAAATGCATAGCACCAAAGGCAAAAAAATACATGAAACAACATGAAAATTGCAGCGCAGGCAAATGCTATCTCTTTTCAAACTTTCCCACAATCAGCTCTACCATATTTTCCATAACTATCTCCCACACTGCATAGATAGGGTAAAAGCCTTATTAAGTAATTAAACAAAATCTTTTAATGCCACAATGTACACTAAATGTCCTATCTGACACCCAATAAATATGTGGGAGGCTTTCCATTTACTTCAAAGGTTACTGGACTAAACTCTGAGTGTGTGGGCTCACTAATGAGTAACCTGACTTGTGCTCATGAGCCAGGCAGAGGATAGCTCCTGGAAAATGCAATCCCTACAGCTCGTAATTGTTTAGATGCTGGAAAATGAAAACCCGCAGAAATAATGAACTGCTAGAGATACAGCCCAAGACAAATTTGCTTTTCACAGGTATTCCACTTAATCAAAATTCGTGGCATATGATTGGAAGAGCAAAACATTTAAAACTAGGAAAAGAAAAAAAAAGCTTAAATTAGTTATGTAGAGTGGATTGACAGCTCATTCACAACCTTAGCAAGAAAAGCCAGCCATCTATACCAGCATGAAGACAGTGCAGAGGGAGGCACCCTTAGGGGCATGTTTACACTGCAGCACAGGAGAAACACAGCCATGGGCCTGGAGAGTTCTCAACAAGCTATTTTAACTTGCTAAGCAAATTAGATATACACCTAAGACGAGTTATTTTCTACAAAGCATCTTTAACCCTCAAACACCCACTACCTAGTATCAATCTGCAGCTTCTCAAAAGCACTAGTCTTGAAAAGATTACATTGAATTACAAACCTGAGATTGGGTCTTTGATTTACTTTGTGCTAAAATACAACCAGCACACAACACTGTTTTTTTACTGCTTTATGGAGTATACAATTACATGAAATACACATCAAACTCATCTAAATAGCAGGCCATTTAACTGTCTGTTTGGAGCGGTTGCACACTTTGTCTTCCTGTGTGATCTAACACACGGAGTCAAGTCTGGCTGCTGTTTGTAATTTAAGATAGGTAGCTCTGAACAACAGGGTCTTTCCCCCTCCTCCCTCCCTAGGAAGGGAAAGCTCTTAAAAGGTCAGGCACCAATGCAGTTTACTGAATAAAGCTCAAGTTTGAAGAATGTGCCTTCTAAAGTGATTTTACTACCTGGGATGTAATGAGTTTTACAGGCTCACTTTGTTAAATTGCCCTGACAATTTCCATTTCCACTTGCTTCAATCATATTAACAGAAGCTAAAGTTCACAAGTAGTAAAATATTTCAGTGTACTGAGTTGGGCCTCTAAAAAATAGATCACACACTTGACAAACATATAGGACATAACGTTTGGCATTTCATTTCATGTTTGGCCTGGCATGTCTCATTTAGGGCAGGACAAGATGCCCTATCACAGTATCTCATTACTCATGGAAATAAAACATGGTTACACCAAGGACTTGACAAATCCCATTAGAAACGTCAAAAGGACAAGATTGTCCCAGTGAATTGGCATGGGAAGGAAAAGGGAAATATTGGAGATGCTCCACCAAAGGGAAACATACTTAACATCATAAGAGGCAAACATACAAAACCTGGGTAAATGGGTAAAAAACTAGAAATTCCTCACTGAAATGAAAAAAGGGACAGAAAAAGTGAACACAGTGAGGACAACTCTTGTGAATGGGGTTAATTCTCTCATTAGAAGAACACACAAACTACTCTGTTACTATCTTGTGTATTTGCCTTTGCCTTTTTAAATCACACGGTCCTTAGAGGATGGACTTTCCTCTGTCTTCGGTAAGTGTCTAGAGCTCCTTGGTAAGTACTGCAATCCAAACAACAATGGCCAAAAAACAATAGCTTCCCCTGTTTAAATGCTGAAATAGTTCAGAAAGTTTTTTATAGTTTGCAGAATATAGGAAAGAAAACCTCACTGAATAATTATGCCACACAAAGGAGGATTTGAAAATGATCTTGCACTAATTCAAAGCAAAAGCTTATAATGTGTGAGACAAGAGGCTCACCCATATATTTTAATTTCTAAATTTTAGTTCCCAATTGTTTTTCTACATTATTTTCTTTAAATGACATAGTTCTGGCTATCCTGTAAGATACATCAGCACTATACTGAGTTTTAAATTGATTTACTATGATTTCAATTTAAAGTGCAATTTGGTGTAACCAAGAGTAGAGCTGGGCCAAGAGATGTTTTTGCTAAGATAATCCATGCTAAGTGACACAGGTAGTAAATGGAGCATCTTGACATATCTGATGTATCTACCAGCAATCTGCAAACTCACTGAGGGAAGGAATCTGACACAGATCTTTAGGATGCTGGTTAATGGGCTACTGAGGCTCTTCAGAGGCAAAAAGAAAAACAGGAAAATCAATGCTCTCAAAGCAATTTTAAAACAAAAAATTTGGAACTATGCATTATCATCCAATTATTCTCAGAAACATTAATAATGCTGAAGCAAGTTTAGACACAGTCAATACTTAACATTAAAAAAAAAAAAAAAAA
>VXBX01003761.1:611154-656659 GCA_013400415.1 Scytalopus superciliaris | reverse complement strand
AAAAAAAGAAAAAAAAAAAATAACTAGGACTGAAATAAATGCTGTACTCATCTCTCATTGCTCCTCCGGAGTTCCAGACCCCAGTAACTGGCTTAACAGCATTGTAACCAGATCTGATGTAAAAGATCTTTATTATGTATACTTATCTGGCGGCACTGACTGAAGGTGGCAGACAGTATGTGAAGGGAAGATGAGTGCATAATGGGAATACAGTTCCCCAAATCGCAAGAGGAACAAAACCTGTAGCGATCAAGGTAAATCAAAGCTGCATGAAAAGAAACGCTCATCTCATTTAGATGCAAATATATCCAGACGACACTATACACCATCTCTAAACACTATTGCACAGACAGTATTACTTCCATTGTACCAACAAATGCTTATCTTCTCTATAATAATGTTCCCTTTGATGCACATTGTGTAGAAGAGTTAAGGCATATTTACATTCAATCAACAAAACTTCATCAGCACAGCAAGATGAACAGAGATCATATCCATAGCAGGCATCTGACCTTTTCATCGCTCCCTCCCTGAATGCACGTGTGAGGCAGGCGGGCACACACATACACACCAGCAGAAACAACACATAATGCCTGAAATCAACTCCTGGTCAAGGCATCCTGATATTTTCTCCTATGGTAAGTGTTTTGTTCACTTCAAGCACTGGATTGTCATTTGCACCATCTATAGAACAATGCACAGTGTTCATGCTCAGGTAATGAACATTGAATGGGATGAATAGAAGGCAAAAAATAGAAAATAAATAGAAAATAGAAAATACATAAGCTAAATCAATGTAATACCTTTAATTGAAACCACCTATTTACTAAATGACTTATTTACTAATTCACAGTATTCAGCAAGGTTCATGACCTACTCATGACAGACCATTAAAATTAAACCCGTGTGTATTGCAGGACTTTGGTCCAAGAACAGGTTATTACACATCAACCACTTTTCAGAAACCATCTACATTAATAATTTCCTCTGAAAAAATACATGTAACAATTTCAGGTAGTTTATCCTTCACTAAAGCAATGATAAATCACCAACTCCTTACTATGAAATAATTTGTTAATGTGTCAGAACCTTTACAGTTTTTCACAGTTGGTCTCTGATCCAATCTGCCATTCAGCATCTAGAAATAAAAGCTTTATACTTAAAGGGAGCAGTAGAAGTTAATAATGTTCTTGATGCTACGGTTTCAGCTTGGAAAACACAAGACTTAGCAAACTGCAATGGTCTGAAAGTGCACTGGATGGAAAGCATTGACTACAAAGGCTTCTTTCTTTAATTCTGCACTGTGTAAGAAGCTCTCAACTTCTAATTTGCAGCAAGCAGATTAATTGTGGATTTTTACTTTCTTAGGACTGGTTTTGAAAACTCTAAGCTGGCTTAAAACAGCTAAAATATTTGCCTTATTGTACATTGCTTATACAAATTAGATGTGATCCTCATTCAAAAGAGGCTTTTGAAGAATGGGCTGGAACCTTACCTATGATTTAGGTCCCAACATGCCTCAGTTTCACCTCCTTTCAGCTCTTCAGATGGTGAGGGAGGAGACAGTTCATGGATTCAGCAGGTTAAAGTGCACATCACTGACTGGGGCTGATAATTTGAAAGTTGCCCAGAAGGCCAGATGCTCAGATTTTGGTTTCAGCTTGATGGGCCAAGCTGACCTCTGGGAACGATCGTGTTATCTCAGATTTGCCTTCAGGCATCAAACTATCCACACTAGGCATGTAGGCCTCCCACTGACAGACACAAGAGTTTTGTGGAATGATTTAATAAGGATATTTTCCTCTACCTGAGAGTTGAGCTTTAAAGGCAAATCTGACCCCTCATCCCTAAATTCTTCCAGAATAAAATCTTGTACCGCATCACTAAGAGTGAAAAATAAGAGCAAGGTCTATACCAAAACAATGTTTGTTGCTTGTTTTTAAAGAAAAAAAGTCTTGGTCATTTTTTGTTTTGTCACTGTTTGAAATGGGGGTGGTTACTTTATTGATGACCAAGAAGAAAAATACCAAATATTTCAGGGTTTTTTGCCAAATACATACTGTATTAGATTATTTTTTCTAAAACAAAGATTAAGAACAAGGAAATTAAAATTAAAATATCAACAGAGATCATTTGTTGATCACAAAACTCTAACATATTCCATTTGTGCTACAAAGGAGGACAAGAAGCAGAGATGACACAGCAAAATATTTTACATAGGTAGAATATCAGCTAGATATGCAGGTTGCTAAAATCTTGAAACAATCCAGCACATCTTCCTAACAAAAGATTTTATATTCCATTATTGCCAGCTGAATGTATATGTTAACTTTGAGTTCATAATATAAGTCTGTATTTTAAACCAAATGATTTCAGAACCACAAACGACTGCTGTGTCAGTCTGAGCAATTTTAGATTTAAACATGATCAGAAGTGGCAGTACAAGGCTGAGGGTCATCTAAATCACATAAAATTTCACATTTGAGCTCCTGCTTGCAAAAATCATGTTCTGTCTTAAAACAAATGAAACTGATTCCCTGAAAAATATTTGCATGTGTATTTGTCATCTGGAGAGTTATATTGGGACAGCGGGATTTCATAGTTGTCTAAAACAAATATTAGAGACAGATACATCTCGAGAGTGCATCTCTTAAGAGAACCAATTTGAACAGAGTAGATCATTCTCTTAGCAAATATTTTCACATCTCAAGGTTTTTCTCTACGTAACATTTATGTGAACAGTAATTCTGACAAAAAGGACACAAAACAAACAACCAAAAACATGAAAGGAGAAGTAGTAAACCACTCATTTGCTTCTTACAGATCTATAACTTGTGCCTATTTCTCACCATTCTATATTCATATTTAAACTTTTCAGCAGTGAAATATCTGCACAGATGACAGAATGTTCATGGTGGCTGTTTTTTGCTATGGTGTTTTGGTTTTTGGGGGTTTTTAGTAATTTTAAAGGTAATAAAAACCTGCTAACTTCATGGAACCTAATCCTCATTTCTTAAAGCATGTGAGATTTTATCATGATTGAAGTAAATGTTCCTTAGGGCAAAAATTCCAAGATTTAATATGTTAGAAACTCACCTACCCTCTATTGCTAGTTCCTCATATCCACTTTCTTTGTGAAATACAGCATTTTCAAAAGCATTTAAAGTTTAGAAACACATAAATATAACTTACTTTCTATACCTCCTACTTAGCTTACTATATTTTTGGAATAGCACACAGCTAGAAATTAAGCTCTAGGACACTGGCATGTCTTTCATAGCACAACTCAAGATACTTGAGCCATTGCATTGATGGTGTTAAGCAACAGCCAACCATTTGATACACAAACTAAAGACAAGGTGAAGAACAGAATTTCAGCTCTAAATATTTGAAAACACTCATAGTGTAATTTTAAAACTTGTACCTATAAAATGTAACATCTGTATTTGTGTCTAAACCGGGTAAGGCATTCAGGGCTTTAAGTGACCAAACAAAAATTAACAAGACAACATGCAAAATGATGCAGTTTATACACTTGCTAAAAATAAGAATTTCTGCTAGCAACTCCAGGGTGTTCATCAATTGACTAAAAGGTAGTAAAATGTACATATTACAGCACTGAGACTCTCTCTGAAAAATAATGTACAGCTCCACTCAACCAGATTCAAGAAAGATGGATTGTAAGTAGAAAAGGTATAGAAAAAGGCTATCAGTCAGTAGAGTATCACAAGAACTGTGAATATCTTAGAAAAGAGACTTTGCCCTGCCTTGTGCAGCATCCACCCAGCTCAGAACCAAAACTGCAACAGGATGATGATAAGTGTGTAGGAACATCCTAAAAAGAATGTGTTATATTCACACTAGCAAAAGGAAAGATGCAAAAGGGATTTCATTCTGGTTTCCCAATGCTTCATGTGGATTAACAAGAGTGGAAAAGACTAAAGCACTCATGTGGGATCAAAGGGGGATGTTACAGAAGGAAGAACATTTGTGAAGGCAAAGATCACTCTTAAAATTTTCTAAAATATTAAGTGAATATTAACTGAAAGACCAACACATCAAAGAAATACCCGTAAACAGGCAATAAATAGTATTTACAGGTATCATTCAATGCCTGGTCTGATCATCACCAGGTGCCTTCAGAGTGCTGTGTTCTGTGAGAGATTTTCATCACAGTATAAACTGTTTTGGGTCTCAGCTACCACACATTTAAAAGACCTCTCAACAAAGAAATGGAGAAACCTTTAGTAAAACCCAGTATAAAGGATAAAGTACTAGATGATGCTCCCAGGAGGAAAGTGCCTAACTTGGTACTTTGTCAGACAGTGTCCTTTAGATAAGGCTGCACCAGGCTTCCCAGATGTCTTGTGATCAAAGAGAGCCAGTACAATAGTCACTTAGAGGAGTGCAGAGAGGTGCCCTGGTAACTAATCTAATTGCTGACTGACATAAAATGTAGAGCTCCTTCAGTGTATTCCTGTAAGCCAATCTGGAAATTACTTATACACTCAAGAGAAGCAAATAGCATGCAACAAGGTAATCATGCAAGATGAAACTATTTATTTGAACTTCAAGCACAGTGAAGCAGAGTCTCTATCCAACACTGCTTTTTAAGATAGAAAGCCTGAGTTCAAGAGGACTTAGAAGACTTGATTATACAAAAGAGAGCCATTACATATTTCAGCTAATGAAATTTTATTCTGAAAGGGAAACATTTCCACTACCATAGGCTCAGCAGCTCCAGGAAAGAGGACAAGGCAGCGACACCGCTGCACCCCCATTGTAGCCTAATTTCAGCTCGGTTTGGATCAGCTCTAGCTCCTTTACCAAACCCAGGACTTTACCATGTGAAATGTGCTGTGCAGCAAGAAGGCAGTCTGAAGTGAATTAGGTCATGCTATTAGGAGTGGTGAACTTTCCCTCATGAACAGTTTTTAAGCAAGGGAAAAGATTTTTTGGAAGCTAAGACACTGCGAAAACCCTTCACTGATTCCACATGCTGCTTTATGCTGCATCGCCATAATAAAGCAACACAGACATATAAATGATAGTCCTGGCTTTCAATAACAAGCTATAATTGGAGTAGGTGACTAGGAAAATGTTTAGATAAATGGTGGGATCATAACCTCTTATGCAAAATGGACAAATAAGTTATGGAAATATCTGGGAAACCCTGAGGCTGTGTAGCTCTACTGCAAGCCATAGGCACAGTTAAAGCAGATAGTAAATCACTAAATCTCATCTCAGATTTTACAGTTTTCATGTTGTTTTGGGGGTTTTTTTGCTGACAGATGGAAAAATACTGGCTGATCGTGACCAAGATTTAATTCACCTCCAATCTCCTTCCTATTTCTACAGCACATTCCCAAAAAACACGTAGTATTTTATTCCCCGTGCTTAGAGGAATTACTAGCAAATAGTCACATTCCTTCAGCACATACTATAAAAATACCACTGTAATAATTTTTGCTACTCATGAAAATTCCATTATAACATTTTCTCAAGAATATTTCTAAATTATCATCTATAAATGTGTGCATACATTGATATACATATAGTTCCTTGAATTCTTAATAACTATGAATGCACATAGTAAAACCCCATATGTCCATATACAGAGGGACAGAAGTGTGATACTGCACTGGAACAGCATCATCAATTAACTAAGCAGGATAGTAAAGTGGCAAAGATACCTTTGAAGATGGGGAAGCCTTTCTTCAAGGCATCTTCCCTTTCTTTATCTGTCTACCAGCTGCATTTAAAACCCAAGAATGATACAACTACATGAAGAAATTACATTGGAGACACAGACTTCAGTTTCAATTCTCAAAAAAGTATGTCCACTTGTTCTGGAATTCAAAGCCAAACTTTCTAGCACCAAGTCTTAATTATCCAAACTCCAAAGTTTTCTGACTGGAAATGAACATATTCCTTCACTATTTCTTTTTGGTTTTGAATCTTGATAAAAATATCAAGACAGCAGATAACTGACAAGTGGTAATTATTGAATATACCCTGCTTTGTTACTTACTGGCACTGAGATAAGCAAAGTTGCATCCATTTTAACAAGGAGAAAATGTATCTCCTATCAAATACTATACCCATATTCAAATTCTTTGTTCACTCTGGGGAAGGTCCAACTTTTCCAACTGCAAAAATACCTTTTACAGCTGCTGTCATCAAAGTTTTCATTGTTCTCCATGGTTTCTGAGACCCCAAAATTATGAGGCACTGTAGATTAAATAACCATTGCACCTCCATTACTGCAGTGTAAGGGGTGCCCTTGGTGGATGTAAACCTCCCAGAGGTTTAAGGAAAGCCAGGATCAAACCATTCCAGACCTTGAGGCAGGCATTTATAATGCCTTATTTATACACAGATATGAGGGAGTTTGGTATATTTCCTTTTGACATAGCACTGAACATGTGTCCTCATACTTGGGGTTGTACTTCCTTCAGTTGCTGCTTTAAAGGAATAGTTCTGTTACTTTCTTTTAACACTTCAATTATTTCAGGGGTATAGTTTTCTAAAGCTGACAGTTCTTATTTAAAAAAATATGATCTTCCTAGGTTTAATCAAATATGTGCATTTATCCTTGTACAAAATGAGGAGTGCCTTAAAAAGTACCTGATACCAGCCAAATGTACCTTTCTTTCCTCTGTGGGTCCATTTTCCCATTTCCCAGGCTGGAGCACTACAGAGCACTAGCAATATTCACCTCATGTCCAGCTTATTGATATAAAATGACCCTCTAAGCTTCCTCTTAGCTCTGCTCTCATATTACAAAAACACTTTACCATGCTTCATATTCATTACTTAGCAACTGCTCCTTGCTTCTAAGAACCACATCCTTATTTACGCATGCACACCCTGGCACATCTTTCTTAAAACTGGAAACAGAACAGGGATTGAGGCGAGTTGTGACTGCATTTTATAAAATCATAAGTGGCATGAAAAAGATTCATAGGTAACAAGAGCCTTCTGTCTCTTCTGACACAAGAATTAGCAAGCAATCAATGAAATCAATATTGCAGGTCTAGAGCAAGCAAAGGAGATGGTTTTCTGAAGAACATAAAGTTAAACAGAAGAATGTCATATGGCTGGACGTTGTGCTGCCAAAATTTTAAACAGAAAAAAAAAGGCAGGCTAAATTCTTTATCTGGGGATAGGGAGGCATTTCTATAAAAGACTACTCAATACAAGCTGGGGAAACCCCAAGTTGCAAATTGCTAGAGGCTAGAAGACTACTCTGGGGAAGTATCCTCAGATGCTTGCCTGGTTCTTGTATGCTGCTATTGGCATGTGCTATAGTGCACTATCAGAAAGAGAACCCGATGTCAGGGGGAACTTTTTTTCTGGCCTGATATGGGCAGTTTTACATTCTTATGTAATTTGCATATATTTTGATTGCATCAAAGATAGTCTAACATGCTGCAAATACAATTCAACCCTTCATGCCATCATAATCTCCCTTTCTGAGCACAAAGGGAAAGTACAAGGACTAAAAAATATCATGAGCTGCCATCATGACTCAGTTTGTTGTATGCATCATGAGGAGAGCCTAATTTGTTAATTTTATACAAAGGAAAAACAGAAGTTCTTTTTACAGCGACAAAAATTATCATTCATTAGTGAACAAAACTGCACCTAAACCTAAATTTATTTAGATTGCAGATAAAACTCAGACATGTCGGATGAATGGGAGACAGAATATTCACTAATACAGTAACATTCAGATATTCAGAGGGGGATGCATAGGTGCAAAGGGAATATCTATGCATATTACCACGTGGATTTGTGTTTACTGGCAGAGTGTGCACCTGTGTATTTGGAGGCTGATGAGCTGTTACACAGGCATGCATGTCAACTCAGAAGAAATGCTATTGAAGTTTGCACAATTGCTTTCCAAATCAAACCAAATAATGTGAAAGTGGCCTGATTTTCACATGAATTGCATTGCTTTGTTGAAGCTGTGTCTCGGTCCAGACTAAGTGGTACCCCAAAAAGCATGCACATATCCTCCTGCTGGTGGTCATATGAATCTCCTCCTCCTCCTCCCAAGGAAGCATGCTAGATACAATGAATTTTTTGTTTCTCACCTTACAAAAGCATCGTCCTCATGCTGAGCTACAGAAGAACATGATTAAGTGATATGTCAGTGAAAGAAAGGCTATGTCCATTTTCTACCACAGTAATATTTTTTAAAACCACAGTTTTTTGATCATTTCAGAGTGCACTGGGTTTTTCCTGGTGAGTAAAGATGTGCTTACTGAATTTAGAACATAGTTTCTCTCAGTCTGAGCTGCAGATTCCCAAGCTGCATAGTTGTGGTCGGATAACTCCTCTGTGGGGTGTTCAGAGTTTCCTGAGTATGGAGGCTAAAAAAGAATTAAACTGATTCCAGTGTTTAACTCATTTGCAGAACTCAGATTTCCTGTTCTGCAAACATAAAGGGATTGCAAAGAGTGTATAAGACCTTCCAAGATGTATAGCTATGTGAGTGCTAAAGATAGGGAGCCCCATTCTTCTCTCTGGCTTAAATTGCCAAAGCTCTGTGGATTTCAGCTGTATTATTACCAATTCAAATGTGTTCCAAGTCAGAGGAAAGTCAAGAACAATGTGTATTTATGAAAAAGGCCAACTCTTGTTTGGCTGAAGTTCATAACCCGAAAAGAACCCAGTAATTCCACTATTCTTCAGCTTTAAAGTTGGCTACGTTTTTCACTTTTCAGCATCTGTTCTGTGGTGCAAGGCATTAATATCACAGAGGTGGATATATTTACTGATTGTTTATATTTTAATTTTCAAAGGCACAGGAATGTTTTAATCTGAGATGAAGTTACAGTGTGAAAAAAATCAAGTCAATCTAGAAACTAAAGCGGCACTTAAAAAGGGAAGAAAAATACCATGGCCAGGTCTATTTGAGGTGAAAGCTAGAGAATAAACAAGATTGTATGTGCTGTAAGATTTTCTAAGCTCACTTAGTGGTTAAGAAAGATGCTGAGCTACAATTTTTGGGAACAAAGGAACACAGCACTGACCTAATTCCTCTCAATTAGCCAATAGTAAAGTTCCATTCACTTTCAGAGAGGAGAATTATGTTAAGTTAAGCAGTTCTGAAAACCCCCAAAGAAATTTTTGTTTATAAATTTGGCAGGTGTGGTACAAAAGCTGTAGATGTGCTCACCTCCTGTCAGGGTGACCTACATGTTTTTAGAAGCAACACATGCAAGTGTGAAAGGACTGCTGGATTTTAGTACCCTCGGGATTACTTGATTTTCTTGTTTCAAGAATGGCTCAATCTAATGCATTCTATACTGACTTGTGAATGTACATCTAAAAGCAGGAAAAGGATCACAAAATCATTTCACATTGGATACCATATAGTTCTCAGGTAGAAGTATGAAATTGCCTATGCTAGATGAGACTACGAATTCCTTCCGTTAATATCACGTATCTTTGCTATCACCCCAATTAAACACTCTTTGTGCAAAGCTGCTCACTGCTTTAGTCTTGATTGTCTAAGAAGCTCAGAGGACACTGTCATCTGCTACTGCAGATTTTGTGAAATTTGAAGCTAGCACTTTGCTAGCACATCTGTGATTTGAATCCTGAATTTAGATGGTGTTTCATCTGAAAAAAGTTTAAAACAAAACAAAACAAACAAACAAAAAAACCCCCAAAAAACAAAAACCCAACACTTCCAGCTTTGAAAAGCCACATCTTCCCAAGAAATTTTGAGATAAACCCGATACAAAAAAAAAGAAAAAAATTAGTATCTTGTCAATGCTCTTACTTCATCAATCATTATTCCTTAAGGAATGGAAAAATATCCTATATTTACAAAACCAGCACTTAAGGGCCAGCTCCAGCTGGGAAACTGATTCCTCATTACAAGAGTGAAAGATAATTTATACAAACCAATCACACAGGTAAGTGGGTAAGAAAGGATGAGGAGGGCACAGCTTTCATAAGTGGCACTACACGAAACTTGGCACTTGGAGCTTCTGCAAGTATGGTCGACTTGGTAAGAGAAATCAAAAGAGGGAGACACTCGCACCTGCAATTTCCAAATCTAAACTGAACCACCTTTCACTTCTTCCAGCTATAGTTTTCCACTGTCATTTAACCCAGGATTGTTATCTATTCAGGTCAGTATTGGTCAGCCAGTACATACTGTGCAAAACCACAGGGAGAGATAGTTAACATTTTAGGAAGAGAAGAGAAGAGGAGTGCTCACTGGAAAGTGCTCCACACACATGCACTAGTTGTGCCAAACGTCTCTGACAACTGTTGCGGCAGCAGCCCACGCCTGGCTGTGCAATTCATTCAGAAAACACGTGGAAGGTGGCCAGCATCAGCACAGCCATGTTCTTCGCTTATCCTACAGTGCTGAGCATGCTGAGGTTTCTAGAGTCACCAGCTCCTGCTCTAGCAGCAAACAAAAACAATATTTTATAAATAGCCAGTACAAATATTTGACTTCATGAAACAGCTTGCTGAGGGTGGGGGATCAGATAATCAAAGACCAGGATTAAAACAAAGCCTGACAATTTCAATATTGATCTCTAAAACTCCTAGGATCCTGCTTTGGTTTCAAAAGGAAAGTTAATTTGGTTCAATAAGGCTGTTATCCACCAATACTAAACAAAAACTCAAGTGGTATCCTAAAGTTTGGTTAGCTAAAATTTGCAGACATTTCAATCATGAGTTAAGAAACCACTTGTGGGGTTAAGTGTATCATGTGTGCAGACCATATTTCATATTTTGCAAGGATAGCATTTTTATTAACTATTTACATGAATTTTTAAACTGCAAAACACAAAGAATTAAAACTTTTCATTAAAAATCTCACTTGAAAAAAATATTGGACAGACCAGAGAGTCTTTGCAGTTTAAGGAACAGGCACTTAGAGTCTTGGTATATGACCGAGAAAAAATGGAAGTAACTTAAAAAGAAGAGAAAACAAAGCTGAAAAATGAGCAGACATAATGGACTTGTTTGGTCAGCTGACTCATACCAAAGCAATTCCTAAAGCCTACGCAAAAGCCTGGAAAATAAATAAGATTCTTCTGTGGGATTTCCTTTTCCTTGGTCCTTGGAGAAAAACTGTCTAGTTAACTGTATAGGAACAAACTCTCTGTTCCTCTTCAGCAGCTCCTATCCTTGGCTCTGTTCTGTTGGAAAAAGCTTCTTTTTATCTTTCACCTAGATGGTGATAACTCCCTGTATTTAAGCTTCTGCATGATGGAGAGATGAGAAAAATATCACACAAGAAGCAAAATCACTTTCTGTAATTCCCTTGTCAAGCAAAGCACATCAGACCCTACTGGCACAGTCCTTTTTCAGAACCAGTGCCCCCTGAATGACAATTACTGCAGCAGAGTAGTCAAGAAATGGACTTAGACAACTGCCAGTGCTAATTAAATATTCCTTCAATGTCCACATTTTTCACACAAGTCCTGAGGATGTCTAAATGCATTATATATACAAAAGAAAAAGCCAGAGAAGACACGCAGCATCAAATACATTTTTAATCCTTATAAATGCATTTGGAATAACAGCAGGATTGAAAACACTTCCTTTGTGAATGCATTTGTTTCAACACTCTTGATGGGCTGTTAGATATTAAAGAAGCTATTATACACTCTCTGCAAGACTCTACCTTTGCCTGAACTTCCACTTTAAGCAATCTTACAGCAGACCAGAACTGGAAATAAAAGATGGTAGAGAGGACCCCAAAATGTCTGTGAAGGTACAAACTGATTGAGCAGTTCATCTTCAGGCTGACACAAGCTCAGATGCTCAAATTTATTTAGACAGCAGACTTCTATTGATTTTTCAGGTGATTTAGACTCCTTGGCATCACTAAAAGCTTACATATAAACTAGATTAAGAAGTGTTCTCATGAATGTGTAATTCTGGGTGAAGGACTATTGCAAATCCCAAGAATAGATGTGGCTACAGATTTTATTAGAACATTGATACATTTTTCATGTGTACTAGGCTTTTTTGCCTACTTCTCTGAGCCAGCTCCCATATTACTGAGATTGTCCTTATTAATTTTCCATATTCAGTTGATAATATTTTTCTAGAAAACACAGGAAAGGAGCAGATGGAAAAACCCAAACTGATATATCAATCATACACACAAACACTGTCTTTTCTGTGTCATATTTGTGTAGTCCCTATAACAAAGAGACAAACAAATCAATAATTCCTGTGATATTATCCAGGGGCATATCAGTTATGGCATTTTTAGTAGGAAAACAAACCCAAAAAACCACCTGGGCTCTACAAGCCTGGACAAGCAGGCGCTACATTCATACAAACCAATCTGCACATACAAAAGCAAGCAGGAACCACACAGTAAAATAAGCCAGGCCAGCTAGAAAAACATCCCTCAGCACCTCCAAAGCAATAATTCTTCTCAATAAATGAAATTCTTAATAAGTACTTTTGAAAATGATAGATAACTTAAGTGAATTTTAAGGGATGTAGGACAGCAGCAGTAATCAAAGCTTCTGCTTCATGTACCTGTGAGAGAAATGCTAGAGGCAAGGTGACAACATACATGTGTGCAAGAGCCTCACACAACTCTCATGCAGGTGGAGGCTGTGTGGGTCCTTGTCCCACAAGACAAGCAGCTGTTCATGGGCCCATGAGACCTCAGCTGCCACCACCACCTCTGCAGGCATAATATTGCTGTTCCTCTCTCTCAGCCGAATCCTCTCATGACTACTTCAGAACACAGAGAGAGGTTCGAACATGTTTAGTTGTTGGGGTTTTTTTTTCCCCTTTGTGGGTTTATGGGATATATTAGCCTCAACAGAACAGGTTTTCCAATAGTAATGGGACTTGGAACATCAATCCACCAGTTTAACCTTCTTTCAGAGACAGCGTTCAAACAAAATCAGCCAAAATGGTGTCCAAATGCTATAAAAACAGAGGGAGGTGGCTGGATTTAAGCACTGATAAAATGAGTATATTTTACTCGAGTATCCACAAGCTACTTCTGCTAGCCAACATGGGTGGGGGTTCAGCTCTGCTTTTTGTTTTTCAAAGAAGATTCCTGGATTTCTATGAGAAAAATTATATTGTGTTAAAATTGAGAAAGAACCACTCTTTCCGAGCAAGATTTCTCTCCAGGAAAACATCATAGAGAGTACTGACACTCCAGCAGACTTTCTCTGTACGGAGGAAGGCCAGCACATAGTGAAAGTTGGCTGAGCCTCTTTCACCTTTATTGAAAAGCCTCCACAACTGGACTGAGATTTGTGACATTCACTGAACACAGGTTACAGTCTGTCTTCTCCCAGGCCTCTGCATGGGGAAGTTTCCCTTGCATTGCAATGCAGAATAAAAGACAGAGCTGACACTATATTTTAAAAGTATGTCATGCAAAAAGTTCAGGGAATTTCTTCAGACTTAATTCTTTTTATTTTGATTTAATTCGAGAGCCACCATTCACTACTAATTAAAGCAGCTTTAGAAATAAAATGGCTCTGGATAAACTTCCAGAACCAGAGGCTAAATTTTTCTTCTGCCTCTTTCTTCAAACCTCTTCTGAGCCCTCACTGTTATTTCAGACACTGGCAGGTAATGCTGCCTTTCAGTCCTTGTTATGCAACTTGGCTTCCAACATGTGCAAGAACTAACATGTTTCTCCAGATAGATTTGCTTTCCCAGGCTCCTGCCTTCTCAGAAATGTGAGGTACTTTGTGTAGAGTCATCTCAATTTCCTTTGAAACCCAATTTTTCTAAATACTTAGATTTTTTTCAGAGATAAGAAAAGTCAGTTGTATATTTATCCTGAATTGTCAAACACACTAAAAAGAGCCTATCTGAGATTCCAGGCACCGTGGCTAAATAATAAAAATACAGTCAGTCTTATGCAAACAAATGTGTACACACCAGCCGCCTCAAGACCTCGCAGGGTAAAAACCTACTCCTGCCACAGATTCCCCAGAAAACAAAACAACCAAGGGCTGGTAGAGCCCTTCCCACTCTGAAAACATCAGGCTTTACTTTTAGTTCCTAAAATATTGGACAGTCCAAACCACAGGGTTTTAAGTCACCTTTTTTTTTTTTTTTTTTTGTGTTTCCACACATACAAGTACTGAAACTGTTCATTGTTCTGAATCATGACAACACCAAACATAGATTTATGTTTCAATTCTATCTTTAAATCTCTAATTTTAAATCTGCAACTTAACACATTTATATGGATTTATATTTTATATAGATTTTATATAGATTTACTCCTCCCTAGAAATGGCTATTTGATATCAATCAGTAGGACAAAACATATCTCCTGTCCTTGGTTTCTTTTTCACAGCTTGACTAATGCATCAAATTGCCTATATTTTAACAGGGAGATGCTATATATCTGAGAAATAAAACGGCACCGTCCTTAGTAGAAGTTCACATTCTTCAGCTTGCTATCTTTTACCCATTTGAAGAAAATATTTTTTATCACCATGTGTCAATAAAAACTAAGAGCCAATAAAATAGTCTAGCTTGCATTGTGGGGCACTGTTAAAGAGAAATATATGGATGACATCCAATTTCTCTCAGGCACAGTGAGTGTAATTCAGTAGAAGGCAAAAGAACCTCATTTACCAGCAATGATTTTTTTCTCTTGTAAAAAAACCCCAAAACTATGTTTTCAGTATGATATTGTTGGGAAAAAAAAAAAAAGTTTAAATCACCAGCAGTCCTTTAAATGAGAATCTTTAAATGTGGTGATTGTTTATTAGTTGATTTGCTTCTTTTTTTTTTTTAATTACCTGTTTGTTTTTACTGTTTGAGATTTCAGAACAGCATCATTTCTACAGAGACTAAATCGGGCAATATTAAGAGCTTTTTGTGATTCTTGGGCAAGACATTTTTAAAGTACAAAGCCACAGTTATTTTTGCTTGCTGACACAGTCTAGAGCCCAAAGACACATTATTATTCCTTCAGAAAGGCAACAGCTGGATCACACAGTGGTCATTTACTATAAACCCTGTCTCCCCATCAGCCCTTTGCCTGGGGACAAAGGATAATTCCAGGACCAGAGTAATTTAGCTCACTGCACTTGCTTCTGCCACCCATCTGAACAGATGCCAGTCACCTTCAGACAACCTTTAGAAACTGTTCTTTCAGCAACCTGCTACACTTCCATTTATGTCCTCAAAATAAACAAACAGGAGAAGCCAAACCAAGGCAGATCCACCAAATTTTCCTTAAGCTCAGTCAATTATTCCTTCAGATAAGCACACAAGACACATCAGAAAAGAATAACTTGCCCAAAGCGAAGGAACCAAACAAAGACAACTCCAAGGTACAAAGGCAGCTCTTTCACTCAGCAGTGAACATAAGGGTATTTCCAATGCTCTTCCACTCTGGTGCCCTCGTTCTTACAACCCTCTCCAGAGAGAGGGGCAGTGAGAGAGTATCAGTGTAAAGCCCATTACATGAGACACAGCTCTCAGGAACACAGACAAACCATAGGATTAATAAGGCACTGGATCCAAAGGATGAAAAAACCATTGGAATAAGCAATCCAAAGCCTTAATAAAACATGAGCAAAACAAAGTCTTGGAAATTTAACCCAACAGCTGAAATAATCCTGTAATAACATGGTTGTTCTTACCTTTGCCATCTGCGCCTGCACGCCATTTGCTTTGAGAGATGCTACTGCTTTCTGTGCTGCTGCTGGACTGTCGAAATCTACAAAACCATAACCTGAAAAATAAATAGATAAACAGAGATTTTCAGTATCATCCATGTGTATGTACACAGATCAAGATTTTACTTCTAAAAGAAGGAAACCCTTTCCATTCTCTCAGTCTTCCAGTAGTAGTACTGCCACTGCAGCTCTATTTCTCACATTTTTTCTCCTGAACCTAGTAGGGTCTAAGGGAATGTAATGACCTAAAGCTTCCAAGTGCAGAAAGGTGTGCAGCAGAGGAGGAGAGTAGGCTGGTCTTCACCTGTCCTAACAGATAAAAGGTCCCTGGCAGCAGAAGGTCACACACAATCATGGGGAGCTCTGGTGCTCTGGAGTCCCGCTCCATCTCTTCCATAAGAGGTAGCAGTATGGCCCTTCCTGGGATACAAAGCTACAGGTTGCAATGGCTGGTTTCACGAGAAAATAATGCCCTTTTCCTGTACCTTGAACCCATACAAGGATTAAGCTTCAAAAGAGGAGGGCAGCAAGTCTCTGTGGCAGGCTGGGACCATCTGTGCAGGAATAGGGAGATCAGCCTTTCAGCAGGTGGGACCAATTCAAGAAGAAATTGCAATGTGGGCTCTACAAGCAGCTGCCAGATAGCTCTAGAGGATGGTAAGATAGTAAAGCTGAAGCTTTAGTTAAACCACATCCCTTTCAACTCACTGCTCTCTCTGTTGGAACAAGGGGCAGATCCCTACCAGAAACTGCTTCAGGGTATCATCTGAACAGCAGCTTAGTGAGGTTAGATCTTAGGGACTGATAAGGGATAATCACCTGCTTTTAAGTGGCTTTCCTACTCCCAGGATTTGCATCTGCCAGTCACTTCCTATCTTCCTCCCTATCCATTTTAACTTCCTCTAACCAGCAAGATTGGCATTGCCAAGCAAGACAAGTGCTGTTAAGCTCCTACTGGATAACAACAACTCTTAAAGTACTTTTATTTTCCTAACGACGTAAAATAGGGCTAGTAGGACAAGGAATGAACTTTTCACAACTTCTGAAGCACTGAGCTGTCTCTGATCTTCAACAGCATTCAAATATCTTGCTCATTAAGATTTCAACTGAATTAGTAAGATTTTAAAATCTTACCAAGCACCTATTTAGGCAGCTGCATGTATTTCACAATCCACCCAGGGAAAACCCCAACCTACATCTTATTAAGCAATTACAGGGCAGGTAGGTATGTGCTGCTCAGACAGGCTGTGGCCAGGAGCCACATCTTTGGCATCTCCCTGGAAAGCCATATGGATGAAACTGAACTGCCTGAAAGCTTTAATAATATTAGCACAAGCATATTTATAGCATAGCAGCTTCTCTGCAGACATCTCCATTTACTAGGTCAATACACATCATACAGGAGACAACCACAGATATGCTTTCCTGCTGTATCCATTTGTATTTCTTTCACCAACCTTTCTTCCTACTCCTGGGAGGCCTCATTGCCTTCCTTTCTGCACCAAGTCTCAGTATAAGAGTGTGTGCTTGTGATCATCTTGCCCCTTAAGTTACAAATATCTCATTATTATTTTGGTGTGCATGCATTATTCAATGCAGGGGTTAGTCCAATGATGAAAGAATTTTGTGTACACAGATGCTTTTTGTTTCTTCTCATTTGCGAAGTTTTAAGAAAACAAAAAGAAAGAAGGAAAGAGAAACAGACAAAATTATTAAAGAAACTACTGACTTAGTGTGAAAAGCATTATTTCGGTAGCAAAGTCAAGATCTGAACATTTGTGTTCTTTTATTTCCAGAGTTTTCTGGGGTTTTTTTGTTTGGTGAGAATTTTTTTGGCAGTGCATTACTACAAATGGAGGGAAATTCTAGAACAACTGTACACTGGGACAGCAGATCTAATAAACACTACCATGAAGAAGCACATTAGAGTTTGATCAGCCTGGGGATGTGAGGGTTGTTTTACCTGCTCAGATTCCCCCATTTGATTTTCCTTTATTACCACTACTGAGCATGCCATTTTTAAATCAGCTTGTTCTACATCACATTTGCCATTGCAGTGTTATCCAAGCTCTCTCCTCACTGCAGAGCAGCAGTAAAGCTGATGCTACTTTGAACCAAAGGAGGCAACTGTCCTCCCTGGATTTCTCCAATTGCCTTTGCCCGTCTGGGAGGAAGAGAGAGATACAATTAGATGTATCTTCCATCTTCCTAGTTGAGAGATCCTGACAAGAAGCCAGAGCTGTCAAGTAGGAAATCTGAAGTGCCTTGAGAAGTCATGGAATGGCTTGGATCAAACACAGAGCAAATTACTTTTTAGGACAGCAAGGTTCTCCTCTCAGGAGATTAAATTTGTTCTTATTTCTCACCATTTCCATGCCCAACAACTCTGAGGGGAAAGTGCAAAAGTAAGTTTTAATGTTGACATTAAAAACAGATAAAATAGTTAGATTTTTATATTTAGCATCAGTGTACATGCAGGCTTCATGTATGAAATAATAGAAAGAAAATTATTTTTAATATGACTTTCCAGACAGCACAGTAAGTATTCACATTGAAGTTAGTTTTGCTTGTAAATATAGACCAGTATGTGTAAGAATACTCTGGTGTTGTACTATAGATACCAGGTATATCTAACATAGTAATTTATCGAAGACTAACATCAGTCCATAATTTCTAAACCCATGAATATCTTCTAAATACTTTTTCAGTGGGCTACATAACCATATCAGAAATCCAATGAGAGCCTTGAGACAAAACCCCCATATTTCTAGCTGCCCATTATGCTTTCTGGTATTACTCCCAGTCTCACTGCAAAGCTGCTCTTTTTCCTTCCTAAAGCTCATTTCCATTCCAAGTATCTTTTTCTGGCCCTCCCCCCTCCTGACACATCTCTCCACCACACACAGAACATCAGGACAAAATCACTCCATGGCTGAAAACCCATCCAAAGAACATCAATCTGCTGCAAGAGAAGCCAAGTTCCCAGGCTGTTTCAGCATTCAAGTATCCTTACAAGAACCCTGCAATGCTATATAACAGAAAACCAGGCATGCTGCCTTTTGGTAGAGTTTCTATTCTTCCACGTAGATGTTTATAGCCTATGTTTGGTGACCTACACTAACATCTTTCATTTGTTTATAATCTCACTTCATTTTTTCAGCCTCAGGCACTAACAAACTAGGGCCAGTTTTTCAGTTTTGGGGGTTTTGTTTGTTTGGGGTTTTTCGTTTTGTTTTAGATAGTTGTCCGGGTAGATCAAGTTTAGTCCCAACAACATCTAAAGCTGGGTCTTGGAACATTCCCTCTAGTGCTCCCCAAAGTGTCAATGAACTCCCAAACGTCCTGTGCTGAGAGTCCCTCCCTCTTGCCCAGGCTGTGGCTGGAGTAGGTGTAAGCTGTGCTCCCTGCCAGCAGAACTGGGCTGCTGTGGCTGCTCCTGGCAGGTGCAGCGTGGCTGGGTTTGGCTGCTCCAGCATTCATCCCTACTCAGATAACTGTTCCCTGGATAATCCTGGGAAAAGGTAGGAAAATGGCTGGAATCGTTCCCCGGGAGGAATTCAGATCAGGGTCTGCCAATCAGACACTGCTGCTCTAAGAAAACATCTACATTTCGTTTTCCTTCTTTAAAAACAAGTGCAAGCCCCACCAGCCCCTCCCTCTCGCTAGCCTCAAATTCCACAACTTTCTCCCTATCACCCCCCTCCTCCCCTGCATTTTTATTGTGTGTTCACTGCCTTGTAAACATTCTGGTCAATGGATCATACATTTTTTCCCTCCAGTTTTTGTGCAGAACATCATGAAAAATGAACTTGGTTTCTAAACCAGGACCTTCAGACTCTGCTTACAGGAATCCATCACCACCACAGGAAACCAAAACTATTTCCCTTTTTTTCCTGAAGCATCCTGCCATTTTCCTTTAAGAACTCCAAACACAAATAGGGAAAGCTGTGTTATCCCCTGCTGCTTTGAGAGATGGGAATTGAACTTCTCACCAACGTGAGCCCCTCAGCTGAAATGTACTTACACTGAGGGTGACTTCAGTACTCCAATGCTCTAACAAGTATTCCAGAATCCTGAGTGTTTTTCTTGTAGAAAGACATATTACTAGTTGTACATGCAAGCACACACACAAAGAAACCCAGGACAAGACTATCTAGACTAATTGCTATACCTTTCCTTTAAGAAATACAATGCCTATAATTTTGTATTGGCCTGATGCCATGAGGGCTAAATAATTAAATTTTAAGGAATAAAAATGGTGGGGTTTTTACTTGTGGGGGAAAGAAAATAGCTAAACATCAGCAAAAGTTTACAGCTAACTGCAGTAAGTGCTAACCAAATACAATGGCAAATACTAAACATCTCCGTCTCCTATAACCTAACTGGCTGGGGGCCTCCCGGTCTCAGTTTTTCGGTTCCATAATTAAGCTTGGCAGCAGGTTCAAATGATTTAAAACTGAATGTCACTATTTCCTCAACAAATCCCTCATCCTTGTTTTTTCTTACTTGTCAGGAGAAGACCAGCAGAACAGCAATTAGTGGTAAGCAGTGCAGTGAAAAAGAACCAAGTATACACTAATTAGGTCACTCGCCAAACACGTTCATTTCATTGGCAGATTTAATCAATGTTTTCCTGAAATGTCTTAAATCTCCTATGCTAATTTAAAGTTTTGTTATTGTTGTTACTTTAAACACAGATGGGATGCCTGGAGATTTTCAATTGCTTTCTGCAAATCCATTTCAAAATAACAACCCCTCATATAGTATATCATCAAAATTTCGGCACAGGTTTTAGGAAATGGCCTCTAATTTTATGCCAACATTTTTGTGCCTGCAAATACCTATGGGTGCAATTTTGTGGATTTAAGTAATCGCAGGTGTGTGGAACTCTTAGACATCAAACTCTGAATTGCCCTGACTGATCATGTACTTAAGGGTTAAGCCAAAGAATTTAAGGGACTGCCTGCCACTTGTGGTTCCCACAATTATCAGGAAGTGCTGGACGGTGGTACATAGCAAAGGCAAGGTCCCACTGGCACATACAGGCTTTACACTTCATCTCTGGGGAGCTCCGCTTGTGCAGTGACACAAGTGAGAGCCTTGCTGCCTTTTTGGAGAATTGAGGCAGCTCCTCCACCGCTGCTGAAAGCAGCATTAGTTACTCAAAGCTAATGGAAAGGGAGGTGTTAGGGTATCCTGGAAGCTTGGTCCCCCAGCTGGCACACCAAGGTGCTTTTCTGCATGGAAAACACTCTGTCAGCAGTCGTCGTTGCTGACGCCATCGGAAGGGGAGCTGTCACGGTTGCTGAACTAATCCAGCTCCACACCAGCCCGCTCTGCCCTCCCTCCTGCCCTGACTGCACGCCCTGAGGTCCTCACAGCAGCTCCTTCCTTCCTGCTGGTGCTGCCCTTGGAACCAGCCTGCCCATGGCCCCAAAACCACCAGTGGGTGTGAAAGGGCAACACACAGCCAGCCACAGCTCTGCACCCACATGGTGACCCAGGAGAAGATAAAAGAAAATAAAAGACAAAGAGCAGAACAAGTGTGGTTTCCCAGAAGGGAGGAGCGGAGTGCCTTGTCGTGCTGCTGAGCTGGAGCTCTGCAAAGACAGTAACCTCCGGTGGGGGGCTGAGAAAGGAAAAGCCATAATGGATGAGGGAAGATAAGCTGGGGATGTTGAGGTCTCAGCTTCACCCTGCCAGAAAGCCAAACATCACATCTGACCTCTGACCAGGTGCTGCTTTAAATCACTTGAATTCAAGTCAACTAGTACTCTCCATTTTCTAGCTCTCTCTACACACATAAACACAGACAGGAGACCTGACTCACCCAGCCAGCCAGGAGACTGGCATGGAGTCTTCTCACTAACTCAACTAGTGTGCCTGGGTAACTAATCTTGTTATATACAAATAAGTACCTAAATATACTGATGCAGAGCTCACACATACTGAGGAGCCCTTCTGGTTCCACTGATATCAACAAACTCACTTCATCAGAAGTGTTAATGCTTTGTTTCTTTAAGTTAACACCTTTGAATGCTGCCTAACAGATGGAAAAGGCCGACTGATTGCTGTCCCATGCAACCTTCAGTCCTGACAGTCCCCCTGTACTAGGGGCTGATGTGGGATTTGAGAGCAGCTACAGCAAAGCAGAGACTCCAACTCTGACATCTTCCCACCTTGCAAAGTTTGACTTTGTCACAATTACTCCTTTTGACAGCAAGATTTGTGTATAATTTTACATAATATTGCATAATAATGGAGAAATTTCTTTTTAAAGGTAAACCCAAATTTCCTTATGTGTAATTACAACAATTCCATTATACTTAAACTTTTTTCTAGGTCTGATGTACCAGACCACTTGGAACTCTGCTTTGCACTGGGAGACAATTTCTTATTAATGTAAGTTCCCAGTCCTTGTTTCTGACCATCTAGAATTTAATATGTCAGATCTGAAATCCAGAGCAAGACAAGACATGACAGCATATCATACAGGTTGGGTCTTCCAGTGCTACAGGGGTTGTTTGGACAAAAAGGAGTTATTGTAAGAGAGTACTGTCTTTTTTTCATCAATGTTTCTGTTAATGTTGCCCAGAGATTGGAAATTGAAAACCACCCCCAAAAGAAGATGTGCTGAGGGAGAGGAATACCAACCTAGGGAAGAGGCAGCAGCCAAATTATTTGATGAACTGAAAAAACATGAAATAAAATATATTTACCACAAATACCTAACTTTAACTTTATAATGTCACCTCCATACGTATCTGTATACATATATGCATACATTTGAAGACACCAGCACGAAGCTTTTACACAAACACTAGATATGCACAACTGAGTAAATATAAACCAATCATTATCATTTCTCCTTCATATCTAGATGAAACCATTTGGACTTCATGAAAACCTAAGTTAATTTGAGTTGTAAAGTTCACTTTTGTCCAGCACTTACTTAGAGTGTCTCTTAAAAGACAGTATTCATTCTGACAATCAGGTAGTCCACAAAAAAACTGATTATCCAGTAATTTACTATGTTATTTTCAGATACTGTTTTATGCTCAGATAAAGAATCAAATTAAAGTCTTCTAAGCCTTGGAAAATTAGAGTTAGCAAGCAAGGAGGTTGAATCACCCTTGAACACAAAATTACTGAAAACAGCCTTTTCTTCCGTTGCTCAAATTGTGCTAAAATATTCCTACAGCTCGAAATGCTCAAAGTAATAGTAAAACAGTCTACACTAATACTATTTTTAAACCTCTACTGTATGAAAACCTTCTTGGTGGCTAGAAAATGGTGAATCATCATCTTTTAATTAAAACAGCTAATATATAGTTAGAAAAATAATTGGAAATGGGGAGTCTTAAATGCAAGAAAGAAAAGATAGTCCCTTCATTTCAGATCATTCCCCAGAGATGAACCTACATTGTTATGTATGCATATATAGCTGATTTCCTTTTTGTTTCCTTAGCTTGGTATGGAAACACAGCACTGAACTGTCACTTTGATTATGTTCCTGCAGTGATTTCTTTTACCTCTTGCATTATTTGAATCCCCTTTATAACAAAAGAACTGGAGAAAAACAACACTGTAGGTAACTAACAAACAATTTTTGGACATCTGTTTGCAAATACATTCTTAATTTGAACATTCAATTACTTTGATTTAAAGAGAGTGTATATGAACACAGGTTATTATTAATTGCGTGAGTAATTAATGATAATATTTTCATGCAAAACTGAAGCATGGAACTTGTCATGATCTTTTAATGTATTTTAAAATGCCATCAAATTGAAACATTTTTGTAATCTCCAATAGGCAAAGTCAACAGTACAAAGTAACCTACAATACCTTGGTATGTGGGAAAGAAGTATTTATACAATAAATAACTATATGTATATGCATATTCATGTCTATTTTTCTTAAAGCTAATGCTTTCAAAAACAGGCTCTGAAAGAACAGAAGCACACCTCAAAACTGACAAAAGCTTTCTGTGAAATACGGCTGCAATAACAACAGTGAGGGGGAGAGGGGTAAGAAGCAACAAATTTAGCAAATATACCTTTCAAGAAAATGATATTGCTCCTGACTACCCTCTCTCAACATTTACACTGCATTCCTGGCAATTCAGAATCACACAGACTGGCAAACTGGAGAAAATTCTAGAAAGAGCACAAACACAGACATAAAAATCCAGATTCTGCAAATGGCAGAACTCTGTTTGTTTACGCCTAACAATATGCCAAGTGCTTGGGGCCTTAAAAGTGACCCTACATGTGAGTGAATACTCACGGGCAACCCTAAATGCAGCACATGAGCAGCACAGAGAGACCTAAGACTTCATGAGGACCTGTCAAAGAATGAAAATGTTGGTGAAAATAAACCGAAAGGGATGTTGAGAAATATTTCCTGGTATTTGCTAAACAGCCTGAACTTGGATTAATCACACAAAGCCAATGATGGAAAATTCATTGCTCAAGCTACTAAATATGGATTGAATAAAGAAGAGAACATATTGTAAATCTTGCAGTGGCAGAAGGACAAGAGATAAACACACTTTTCCATCTTTAACTTTTGAAGTTAATCTCTCTGCAAGTCCCATTGATTCACTGTCAAAATCCAAAATAAAGATTAACTCTATTTTTCAATACAAGGATAGCTCACATTTACAATATCCTTATAAACCAATGTATGATTTCACACTATGGTTATTTGATACCATAACACTTTTTATCAATATTAGTTGTATAAGGTAATCATTATTTTCACTAGACTTGTTTAGCATGAGACATTCATTGTAGCTCTGCAGCTGAGCTAAATTTCACACTTGAAACAGTGATTGAATAAAGCAAAATGTTCTCCCAAAAAAACAAATACTCCAAGAGCAGTGCTTAGTTACATATTTACATAAAAGGGAGGGAAGGATACAATAGCTGTTTCTTTCCTTGACTAAAGAAATACTCCATGACTCAGAAGTGATGATATTTTGCAATACCCAGAACAAAACAGACAGAACTTGCAGTTTTAGGTTTAGATCAACTACTTTGAGATACAGAATTATGGAATCGATTAACAGCTTCACTGAAAAACTTGAAAGGAACCCTCACACCTAAGACTGAAAAAGGGTTCACTTTTTAAACACTATTTTTCATAGTCATTTTGCTCTCTCATTACAGCAATGTCCAGATGCTTAAGTTTCAAAATACCACAAGAAAGACTATTTTCTTGGTATTTCCAGCCGGCAGGAAACACTGACACTCTCATGAGAAAGTCTGTCCTTCTGAGGTTTCAAGCTCAGTTATGCAGACTCCAGAGCTTTACTTAGCTTGGATAATGTTTGGGTAAGATATGAAACCAAATCTCTTGAGATTTGTCCATCACTTATTTTAGAGCTAAGCAACTTGAGTAAAAAACCTGGTGTACAGAAATGGTTTAGAAAAAAATCATTCAGCCATTACCTCTGAAACCTCCCAGTGCCTGTATAAGACAACCAAGTTTCTCTTCTAAACACTGGACCTCAGTTTACCCAAAGCTAAGCAAGTTATCCTCCAGCTGTTCACCAAAAAGGCATATAACCTAAGAAACTATGAGACTAACTCCAGTGCTATCAGACAAGTTAGAAATAAATGTTAATAAATGTTAATAAATCTTCTAGGTTTCGTATCTGGCATGGCAATCCAGCAGGCATTTATGGACAGCCAAAACAGAGAATCTAGTGGCTGCTTTACTTCCAGTGTGCAGTACCTATGGAAGACAGCAGTGAAATACTGGAAGGGGGGAAATGAAATCTCTCAGCAGTCAAGTCTTCCAGCATTCATTTTAAACAATGATACTATTCTAGGAGGCAAAGGAGAATGTTCTGTATCACCCAGGGCTCTCTGTCAGAAATGAAATATTCCATTCTCTTCCTCCCAACACTGGATTTCTCAGCAATCTTAACATTAAGTAACTGCAAATACTTGTGAGTAGGAAGAAACAATCTGACAAGAGAAGATGCACTTGGTGATCATACTGTGATTACTGTACTTTATTAAAAATAATTTTCTTTTCAGTATGTTTTGACAAGAAAATAGAAAGCATCTTGTGCAGGCTTCAGGAAATATTAAAATAACCCAAGGTGATGAACATGTTATTATCCAGTCTGTTCCAGAGGGAGGATGCTCAAGTACTGAAATGGTTTTCATTTCAAATACACATTCATTTTCAAGACAGCACACTTGAAAAATTGGACTGTATATTTGTCATACAGTAAGCAGGGATAAAGAGCACAGCAATTTATGTTCTTTATGCAAACCACTTGTAATTCAGAAAACAACTATAGTTTCTAAAAAGCATCAAAGAGATAGCACTTTCCCAAGAAAGTGAAATGTTTTTTCATGCCAGTTGGCCAATTCTGGCACATCAACCTTTGCTATGATAAACACTTTGGATAACACACAAAGAGCTCCTATTCCAACCCATCAACACTCAGGATGTCTTGGAGGTTTAGGCAGAGATGAGCAATACCTTCTGAATATTTCATGATTCTGATACTAAGAAAAGGATCTTGATACTACCACCACCATAAGGCTAAAATCCTGATGAACTTGAAGCAAGAGGTCTATCTGCTTTCAAGAAATGACTGGTGGTCACAAACTGTGCTATGGAGGGGAAGCGCAGCAGAGACGGGAAGCACAGAGCAGGATAAGCCACAGCACACAGGTCAGAACAAAATCCATGTTAAAGACACTGTGTACATTTGGTGCTCAATGATTTTGGACTTACAAAGTATTTCAGACAACCAGAATTGAAGCATCCTTATAGTTTTATAGCTATACTGCCCAGGGTGTCCTTTTTCTTTTGTGGCTAAATACCAGTTGCACCTTCTGAGCCTTGTGTCATACCACATTTATCTGTAGCCTGAACTTCAAAAATGGTACAATTATAGTGTCCAGAAATGGCTACTAGTTTTCCAGGCTGAGACAGGGAACAAAAAACAAAACAAAACCCAAAACATACAACCAAAACAAAAACCAACCAAAAACAAAACAAAATACAGAAGAAGAAGAAATCACATCAGAAAATCTCTTTTCAAGATCTCCAATGTATTTTTTCAGATTTAAGATAGTTCTACAGTCTAGGTAAGTGTAAGACACAGCTAAAGTGGGTATAATGCTGTCTTTTAATCAAACCTGAATTTCTGAACTACTAGAAGTTTCCTATCACTGTAAATCACTATTTCTATATGCAAGAAAATACTTATCTATATAATATCTCTAATGCAATAAAAAGAATAAAGAGAATAATATATTTTAATCTTAAGCAAAATTCTTCCTTCCTAACTCTAAATCAAGGTAGCTATTTAGTGTCAGTTTTCATTTAACATCACCTGCTGGTATAGGACATGAGGGTCACAGATCCCAAAGGTCTGATGAAGATGCTCTCCAGAGCCCATACTGATGCCACCTGGAAGATGATTGTGAGGCATCAGGAGGTCAAACCAGCAGGAGGACAATCTCCTGTGTACAAATGTCAACATGTAGAAAACTTCTTGCACGCTGAAATTCATGTCCACAACAAGCCTTCACAGAGCTTGTAGAGGAAAAAGCCACAAATATGGGACTGCAGGAGGCATCTTGGACCTTTCCAGAAAGTGGGTGATGGAAACCCCACACTAGATAGCTACATGAGGTTACATTGGTGAATTACATAAGTCTTTTAATACTACCCTTTACCTTCTTGAATTTTCTCAGCTAATACATCCTTATACCGTATTTGTTGCCTTCACATTTTTGTCTTGGGCATTGACATGATCATCAGATACTTTCCCTATAGGTAAATTTCCAACTTTCCATGCAGTTTCTCCTACTTCCTAAATACATGATTTTACTATTGGATTTGTTCTCTGTTTCTCACAATCCATTCTTTAGGATCATCTAATTATTTTTCTGTGCAGTTGCATAATGCTTCCCAACTTTGTCTAACAAGCAGATAGTGAGGGAGTTTTGGTAGCAATATCATTATGGAAGAAATGGCAAATCTGGTATATGCCTTAGAAGTAGAGGGATAGGTGAGTGTTGCCAATCATGCTGATTGGCATGTCCAATCCTGCATTCAGATATCAAATATTATATCAAATAAACAAAAATGACAACAAGGAGATACATCACTGGTGACTATCTTCAGTAGCTCTTCCTAAATTTTCAGGCATGCTCTGAACATAAAACCATTTTGTTTAGGGTCTCTGGAGACCCTTAAGGATTTAATTAAAAAGCAAACTTGTTGATATATATTGCCAGTGAAAGGCCAAATATACAATGGGAGACAACTTTCACACCATGAAGCCAGTTTAAGGTATGCATTTCATAATAATTTCTATTATTAATAATAGAAGATAAACATGATGAAGGGGGATTTTATGTGGTAAAACATTCTTCTTAAAAATCAAAGTGTGGACAATTCAGGATGCCACCATATTCTATTACTAATTAGAGATGTTTTATTATTAAAAATACCAAATTTTTGTAAATTATACAGAGAATTACTGAGAGGTGCTCAGGTCTGTAGCAGGATCTCAGTTTGCAGAGTGGCTGCGCATCAGCTTAGTACAACAAATAAACAGAAATGAAAGAGGAAGCAGCGCGCAGTTTTGCTGGGACACACAAACCCGGCAAACATATTTTGTCTAGGAAGCCAAAATGCACAAAAAGAGAAAAAGATATTTGAAATGCCCAGCAGGGCATTGATACACCATATCAAAGAAATAAAGAACCAGCAACCTAAAGTTGTTTTGCAGTCTTTTAAGAAATGGTGCTGAATCTCAGACTCTTGTGTGTGCAGGTTTTTGGTCACTTGCTCAGCCTACATTCGCTACAGCAGGCAAGAGAGAACAGGCGCATCTCTCACGCAGATGCCAAATACATGTTGGTGTTGTCAATGCAGAGATGTGTAAATGTTTTGAGACTGAATGTCTGCTTCCTGTCAACAGCAAGAATTAGCCAGACAAATATCCGGCAGGCACGGTTGTGCTTTCTTAAGAGTATAAATGTTGTACTACAAAATTTGCAAGCTGCTTGCTTTATCGCTGGCCTGCTGCTCTCAAAGCCATTTTTGTGACCAAATGCAAAGGAGAGTAACTTCCCACACCATGACCAGACCCCAAAAGCAGTGAGGTGTGTGTAGAGGAAGATGATGAGGTACTAGCTGGCTGAAAAATATTAACACACAGTTGTTACTCAGTGCTCATGACCAAAAGGGTGTCCACAAAAGGCAACCCATCTCATTTCCATTACAGAGGCAGCAGCCTTGGCAGCAGCTTGCTACCCTACCCTTACACCTTCCTAGTATTATATGGTACAATGCCATTATGCATTTCTGGGGCAGACCTGGGAATCTTTCTTTCAGAGGTGACACAGGCAGGTGGTGCATCAATCACAAGATGGCATATCCATGTATTTCTGTATATAATGCAATCAGAAGATCCTGTATTGGTTATTTCTATCACATTGAGATGATATTGTGTTATACGACCCTGAGAGCAGGTATGTTTTTCACTGCTAAAGAGTGAGGGTGGGGGGTACATGGACCTGCTCACTGTATGTGGCTGGGAAAGGGTAAAACAGTCCTTGTGTTCTTAACCCTCAGGGTGGCAGGTGTCTAATTTGAGTAATCATTCCCCAGAGGTGCAAATTCCCTCACATGCCAGGCTTGGAACCTTTGAAGGAAATAGGGATTGTCACTCATATCTAATCACGGTGCACAACTGCCTCACTTTCCCCAGAGCTCTCTGCTGCACTGGAAAACAACATGAAGGTCCAGCAACAACCAGGGAAGACATCTGGAAAGAGATAGTCTCCTTAGCCTTTTACAAACCACACCATTCTATCCTTTAATTTTATTTTTTTTTTCTCCCCAGATGGCTGGGACAAAACATTGCATGTGAAAACGAAGTAGCCTTTCTTTGCCTTTATCTAGAAACAAGCAGATGGAGCAGATGAAGGACCTCATGCAAAATATGACAGTGTAGCATGATGGGAGACAGGTTACGATATTAGGCAGCCTTCCCCTCCCTTAGTCTACACTGCAAATACATCTCATTGGCATGTCCATTTCACCTTCTTAACATGGATTTTCTCACTTAAGAAATCTGAATTTATTGCACCCAGGCATTCCTGTCCCAGATAATGAAAACTAAAATCTTTAAAAAAATTATTTAAAAGTCCAGAAAATCATGTGGTTCCAACCCTAATATATACATGTGGTACAAGTGCACTGCACTTGTTTAATGGGCTAACCAAGAGAATCAAGCTTCCCTCAGGAATGTCAACATCTCAGTGTACGTGAGGAAAATTGAGAAAAAGTCAACTTCCAACTGAAAAATAAACTCCACATTTAATAGCTTAAAATGAAGCCACTGAAGACTAAACATCTGGGCTTTTTGGATATTATCCCAGATACTGTGTGTAGCACTGAAGCTCTTCATCATCATATCCTCTTAAGAATTTGACTAAAATCATTCCCCCAGTATATGTGGATCATCACAAAAACATGCATGTTGCAGTAAGATCTTGGGGCAAGGTGTATTTTAATACATGTGAGGAGATCATGCAGAACCACAGCACTTCGTTTTTCTTTGGATTCTTCAGGACTTTACGTAATACTATATATACATAATACAATATATGTAATACATAATCACCCTTCTTCAGCAGTGGCAACAGCAACAACCAGTACGGACCACAAAAGAGGCCAGTTAGAGGGGGATTATCAGAAACACTCCAATAAATCAATGGCATTTCTAGAACTGCCCCTGGAAGTCAGTGCAATTTTCTGCTCTTAAAATGCAACAGGCACAGGCACACCCACAGCACATCTTAGCAGTATCCATTAGAGACCTTCCCACTGGCACTGAACAAAGCAGAAAGCCTACCTATATGGCAAAGAGCAGTGCATTAACAGTGTGGTCCTTCCGGGATATTTAAACCTGTTTCTCAAATATAAAAAGATCTAACAGAGCACCACCGTGTCACTGTTTCAGTGCTAGTTTGGACACGCCTACTAAGTACAGCACTGCACTGTCTATTCTGAGATGCTCAGGTGCTTTTGAAAACCCCAGTTCCTGCACAACTTGTTTTGAGATCTCCACTGGCCTCATTTTCCAGTCAATACCAGCCACACTTGGATGCAGCCTGGATATACTGGGACTGCTACAGAAAATTCTGCAGCTGGTTCTGTGCAGAAGGTCGGACTGATCAGTGCATACATTTAAACTCCGCAAACTTCTGAGAAAGAGCATATGGAACATGGCCACTGGAAAGCAACTGAACCAGCACAACATTTCATAAGCCAGAGGCACAGGGATTATAACTACAGCCAAACTACACAGTGCAAGAGAGCCACCCAAAAGACAAAACGCATTGGATAAGGCTGAAACAGAATTAGCCTTAATAGACAATGCCTCCCTAGAGCTTTTATGCTCACGGCCAAGCAAAACGGTTCTGCACAGGAAGACAAGAACTGCAGACTTCTGGCATGGATCTTGAGACATAAACAGTATGAGAGACTTGTTCCCATAGCAGAACAAAGAGGTGAAGCAGACCCCCTTGAAACAAACAATTCCTGGCCATCATACCATCTAAACAAGCACAAATAAAATTAAGTGTTTCATTTAAGTTAAGGTAGAAAATAATACTTGTAACAGTTGATATCTTGTTCTTTTTTTTTTTTTTTTAAATTGGCCTCCTCTACTTCCTCTAGCAAATCACATACAATCATATTCTCCCATTTTTTTAGAAATACATCAGTATTAGGAGGCTGTGTGGTAGACTGCTCTTTTTGTTTCTTTTTTTTTCCAGACAGCCTTGTCCACTTTCTTTCCAGCCCTGAGATGATCCTTCCTATTCTTCACTTTCCAGCTCCTCCTCTCCCTGCTCCTCTAAGTTGACTAAAAAACAGAAAGACTCACACATAGTCTAGGAAGATAGCTTGATTAATGACTTTCCCACTCCTGTAAGTCATTTCAAAGGAACCATTCTACCCAGGCATGACAAGAGGGAAGATGTTACTATAAAACCCTGTATGCTTCCAGCAAATACATAAGCATATCAACAGAGGCAAGGAAAGCGTGAAGACCTCATGCTCTGGCAATGCAATTCTTTTCATTTTCTGTTTGTTTGCTTTTTCTCCCCACTTTTTCTGTTTTTCCCCATACTTCCTGCTATGTTTCAAACAGATCTTTCCTTCACTGTGTTTTATGTATTTATGTCAATTTCTTCCATCATCCCCTCTTCCAGCCTTCGATTTCCTTTATCTGCTAATTTCAGAGATTAAGATGAAAAACTACAAAGACTTGGAAAAAAAGGTGAAAAATAAGCAGACAGGTCTGTTTTCAAATGATAGTGCAACAAATGAACCAATTAGGAAAAAAAAATAAGGAGAAAACTAACCCAAGTCTTTGCTTGGAATTTAAGTTCTCTTTCAGTTAAAAAAAAAACAAAAAAAAAAGTTCTTGCCCAATATGTTTCTCTACTCACTGATTTTATCCAAAATGTGGAGTAGACTTGCCAAAATATCATGAGAGTCTTGCTACTAATGAGACTTTTAGACAGAGAAAATGCCAGAGTTTTTAGATAAATCAGAAACAGAAAGTACTGAGTACTTAAATGGAAAATTTCTCTGAGGAAAGAGTCCAGACCGGTATCTCAAGCAAGACCTAGCTCATAAAGTGCTGTATGTACATTTTAAATACTCCAACACGGTAATCAACTTTGTAAGATTCAGTATAGCTGCCTCAGGAGGGGCTTTGTTATCAACACCCCACAACAGGAAGGATAGCTTCATCCCAGCTGAAGGGCCAAGGGCACAGAAGAAACTGAAACCTTATCTTAATGGATGCTGCAGTTTGGGGTTGCAACACATTTCTAGGACAGCTTGAGAAAGCCAATACTCTGCTGTTGTCACAGCCTTTTGGTTGCCTGCTGCAGCAATTGCCTGCTACAACTTGCTTCACAGACACTTGCTTCTGTCCTATAAACACAGCTAAAAACCATTCAAGAGGGACTTGGGGCCTTGGAATGTTTCTAAACACACTTAAAATAACTATTTTTTTTGTCAAAGAAACGTATTAGAAGATTATTATTTGGCCTCTCAAAGTATGGTTGCTACAGGAGAAAACTTTTTCACTGGAGCACAACTGAAGATAGCTCAGCTCTGTTTGGCCCAGCCTCAGATAACATTGACTAATTTAGGAGGACAGGAATCCCAGGTTCTCACATGTCAGAGGAAATGGAGAGTACCTCCTTTATAGGACATTTCAGAGCACCAAAGCTAGATTCATTTCCTGAACCACCTCTGAAGGAGCTTCTCTCTGCAGGGAATATACTGAGTCTAAGGAAACCGGTTTTTAAACTGAAAGTTTTGTGTTTGTTTCCAAAACTGGGCAGGGTGAACATTTCCTTCCACCAGTGTCACTATTCAGCCTTTATCAAGCTTAGTGTGGGGCAAGATCTTGCCAGCTTATGCCATGTGCCAAATGGAGAAAAAAGGAAGGGAAAGGAGGACGAGACTCTCATGCTGAGATTGTACACGGAGGAAGGGACAGGGCAGCAAAGCCCTCATGCATGGCACAGCATAGGTGGATAAGGAAATTTAAAAAAAAGTAAAAAATCAGTGATATTTGCACATTGGATTTTATTCTAATAAATAAAAACTAGGGCAATGCAGCCATTTTCATCGCAAGGCTTCACTAATGAGAACACTGTTAATGAGAACACAACATGGACAAAAGCTTTTCTCAAAGCTTGTTCATTCAACACCAAACACTTCCCAGTCAAAATCCAGAAAGACTTCCTAATAGGGATTAGCTCATTTTCATTGTGAGCCAGAGGCCTTTGGAACAAAAATACCAAGTGTTTGGTCAGGAAAAGTAATTTGGGCCAAATATTGTTCTCATTTGCTCTTGGTCTTTCTTTCCCTCCCCTCTCTGTTCTCTCCCAGTGATGATGAAGGGTAGGACTGTCACCACTACTTCTTCCTGTTAGCACATAGGAAAGACTCAGGCAAAAGGCTCTTGCTTGATTCCATTCATTGCAGCTGGGTCATGCAGGCAAACCACAGTGAGCTGATACAATGAAAAGCAAGTTTTAGCTGGAAAGCATGATTTTTTATTTTTTTTTTTTTGCCTTGAATTGTTCTGCTCTTCTATATAATTTTAAAGCAATGTGCTACTATGTATATTTTAAGGAGATGAATGAATTAAAACCCGTGAATCCTTTCATCTTTAATTCTGTTTCCTCACAAAGTAGGCAGAGCATAAAAGCATGCATATTATTATATGTATGCATAATAACTTTTAAATAAAAATAAGAGGTCAAGTTTTCAGTTGTTGTAATTTACCATATTGACAACATACCCCCAGCAAGTATGCAGCCCCCTAATAAATCCTGAGGTGTTCTTTTAAATTTGCATAACATATATGCACTATCAATCAAATCCAAATGTGGATTGTTATAGACATATCAAGGAATAAACAACTCACTGCATATACACATACTATAATAACCATCATTCTCCGATTATGGGTGATGCCCAACAGATTAAATAGCCAGTGGAAACAACTTTTTTACCAAGCTGGCTCAATTTAATGAGCATTTCACTCACCCTCAATGAGATTCTCTTTGAAATAAAAATGCAAAAAACCCCAAGTGTTACAGATTCTGGTGGTCTTTTACTTAACTGAAAGTGGAAGAAAGCATTACAGATTTCAGGTACATCTGCTGAAGTTTGTCATTGCCATGGGAGATCAAAGCATTTTTCTTAATCTCTTCTTAACTAAAACAATTTAAGCCCATTTTCATTGTTACTTTCCCAGGCTGTACCTTTCAAGGACAGTTCCACTGTTTTTAATCTAAAACACAATAACCTGCCTCATACACTACACACATAAATTTCTAAATCTCCCTGTGCCAGGGAAGGGCAGTAAATTGAGAAAAGGATGATGACTGTAACTCCACGTGTGCAAAGCCTCTTTGCTAGCAGGGGATCAATAACAGCTGACTGCATTACGGTCACAGAGAGAGCAGCACCAGGTTTGCTGTTTTGCTGCTGGAGGTCACTGCTGCCCTCGGTGCAACTGAGCCTGGCGGTATTTATACATGCCCAGGGTAGAAATGGGCAAAGATCTCTGAAACAGCTGTGAACAAGCGAGCCTGGTTGCTGGAAGGAATACAGCTGCAGGACCCAGGGAAACGGGTCAGGGCAGACCCAGGTTATCACAGCGAGCACCCCACAAATATTTCCACTCCTCCCACAGCCTACATAGGATTTTTTTTTTTTTTTAATTCTTTTGGCCCCACTCACATCATAACTTTACCAGCTATATCCATCTTCTTAGCAAAAATAGTAATGCTACAAGGCTTTAAAGTACAAGTTCTTACGAGGAGTGGCTGAGGGAGCTGGGGTTGTTTGGCCTGGAGAAAAGAGGAAGGCTCAGGGAAGACCTTATTGCAGTCTACAACTACCGAAAGGAGGTTGTAGAGAGGTCAATGTTGGTCTCTTCACCGAAATTACAAGAGCTGGACAAGAGGAAATGGCTTCAAGCAGCACCAGGAGAGGTTTTGACTGGATATTAGGAAGATTTCCTTCACTGAAAGGGCNGGCCTGGAGAAAAGAGGAAGGCTCAGGGAAGACCTTATTGCAGTCTACAACTACCGAAAGGAGGTTGTAGAGAGGTCAATGTTGGTCTCTTCACCGAAATTACAAGAGCTAGGACAAGAGGAAATGGCTTCAAGCAGCACCAGGAGAGGTTTTGACTGGATATTAGGAAGATTTCCTTCACTGAAAGGGCTGTCGAGCATTGGAACAGGCTGCCTGACGAAGTGGTTGAGTTACCATCCGTGGGGGGGATTTAAAAGATACACAGATGTGGCACTTGGGGACACAGTTTAGTACTGGACTTGGAAGTGCTGTGTTAATGGTTAGATTCAATGATCTTAAAGATCTTTTTCAACCTCAATGATTCCAGGGTTCTATTCTATCTCAGCTTCATCTTTGGGGAAGTTATTCTTTCTTCTTGGAAAGGAAGGATGAGATGGTCCAGCTCACAGGGCTACAATCTGAAGGGTGAAATGAAAGATACAGTTCTCAGTGATTGCCCAGTGATCACCAAAGAGGGACTGTTACCTTATCTCCCTTTCTGTTTATCAGTTGAGCTTATCCTTTGTATTCCCTTCACTACACCAACATTAAATAATCTGCAGACCTTCCTATAACTTAATCTCTTGCTGCCTCAATTTCTTTTTCTGTAAAATGGGAGTAATATATTTATATTCACCTTTGGGCAACTAGACTAAATAATCCAATTAACCAGTTATCATGCATTTGCAAAGCACTGTAAGCTTCTCAGATGCAAAGCATTGCAGTAACACAAAGTTTTGCTGTCATTGTTGTAAAAATAAACAAAATTCAGAGGGAAAGGGAAGATGCCAGCTGGCAGATTGAATATCCAGTCTCACTTATTGGCAGCAGGACCATTGCTGATTATGCAGGCTTGTGCTTCCAGCCTTCAACTGGTTAAGGAGTTGTTGTCAGCTTATTTTACAGAAAGCTTCTTGTGGCTCAAAATACTGTCTGATCAGCTTCTTTACATGGATCCAAGACACCCAAAAGCAGAAGTTCTTAAGCACATGCTTACTGTAAAACTAGCATTTAGGTGCTCTGGTTAATAAAATAAAAATAAAAAACATCCTCAACACAAGAAAATAAAAAAGGTCTTTTCCTCACAAAAATACACATATGTTTGAGTATTCATAGCCAAAAACCTTCTTGATTAAACTTATCTCTAAACCTCACATTTGCATAGAGTTTGTTTTAGATAAGCACATGCATATACATACACACACATACAGACAAACATATATACACATACATTTAATTTAAATAAATCTTTTCCTTGGGGCTTGTGCCTCGATCTTGCAGAAAGATTGTAAGGCTCTACTAGGCTTTCACTCCAATTCATGACACCTGAATTATGCAGGCTTAAGTGGTAGATTCCAATTTAAAAGGACCTTTCTGGCCATGTAGGAAAAGTGACGCTAGTCAGGGACACAGAAAGATGGATGCGTGGCACAGAGCACACCAAAGTAACAGACTCTACATTGGCAAGCACAGACTCTTACTGAAAGCTGAAAAGTAACAAAATCTCTGAGGATGCACAACTGTTTCTGAAATAGAAGCTTGGAACATTTGAACCGTGGCTGTATCAGCAAACAGGGGAAAAAAGGTTTGGAAAGGAGGCAATAAACAGAATCTCATCCTTGAGCCTGGAAAAAGCAATAGTTAATAATGAGAAGCAGACAGAAAGCCACTGAAAAACAAAACCACAATTTACTAAAAGAGAGAAGATGGTTCCACTCACAGAAAACATCATTAATTAGGACTCCTAAAAGAAGATTTCTCATCTTGTAGAAACTTATTAGCAACTGATTCCTCCAAGGCAGGTTTCAAAACACATGAAAATAACAATTATATAATGTTACTAACTAGAAGACAACTATGACAATAAAATCAAAGATAAAATCTACAATTTTTTTATTGGCAAATTCCCACAAGTTAGAATGGGAAACTTCAGCATAATGATGGGGAGCAGAGAAAACAACAGGCAAGTCAGACACTGATAACCAATATCTACTCAGCAGAAGATTACGTTGACCACCAGAGCACTGGTTCCTCACATCTCTGCCACCATACGACTTAAATGTACCTATGTATTAGACCACCTGTCCAGGATGTCAGAGGAACTAAGGTCATGAGCAACCTAATTCCTGACAGGTATACACATCTGGCTTGGAAAAACCAGACGCTCTCACCCTTTTAGGAAAAGCAACAGCTAGCAGGAGGCTGGAGGCTCCAAGAGAAGATTTGATACCAGTAGAGAAATCTAGGCTGACTGGAAGAGCAGGCTTCAATGTTCTTAGTTTAGATCTCAGGAAGTAACAACTGACACACCACAATTTTGCCTATATGACAACTGAAAGGCAATACAACAGCTACCAATGCAAACAGTACACAGGCAGGCTCATCTAAAAGCCTGCATAAGTGAGGATACCAGCACCAGAAACAGAACAAGTCAAACCAAATGTTAATTTCTCCAAAATATGTCCTCAAAGAAAAAGGCAGGAAAACAGCGTGTAAAACAAAGGTGATCTAAATGAGTGTGATTATTGGTGACAGGTAAAATAGATGACCCATATTAGCATGTCTAAGGGAAGAGCAGACTGGATTTCAGAATCCAGAAGTTCGTGTGTTGATTTTCACCTTCAGAACAGTTACTGAGAAGCACATCAAGTGGCAAAACAAGCTCATTAACCTAATCAGTTTTTGATGGCATCTGACAGCCACCATCACTGCTCACATAAACACTAACAGAGGCATCTGAAGGTTGATCAGAAGCAAAACAGACTCTCATTGTCGCAGACACAAAGGACCATGGCTGGGTTGTTCTTGTCACTGGAGAAGAACAGCTTAAACTATTAATTTTTAAGGTCTTGAAAGACAACGTGAAAACAGTCCCCTTACATTTCACCCTGTCCCAGCAATAGCCCCCTTCCAGCCCATCCCAACACCTCGCTGGCCACTGCAACAAAAAATATAAATTGCCAGGGCTCTGCCATGGTCAGCATACACAGCGGGGCCACTGCCATTATGGTCCAGGCTGCTGATTGCTTTGCCCACTTGTAGCAACTCTGTATCTTAATATGCCATGGATTCCTACTAAAAATAATGATAAGCCATAACATGAGATATCAAAGTGAAGCAATAAAAAAGAGACATGGAAGCAAAATATGTTTTTTGTCTTCTGCAGAATGCTGACAGAGATTTTGATATGAAGAATGGATAAATGGATACTATTTAAAGTCACTGTATGCTTTTAGCATGAGACCAAGGTTTGGCATTCAATGCCAAAATAGCAGTCACAGTTCAACTATCACACAGGCATGCCTCAAAAATTCATACACAGTAATGATAACCCAAACAAGATGCTGTTAATAATAAGCTGACAAAAACACAAATCACAAATGAATTTGTAAAGCAAAGAAGCAGAAAACATGACAGAATTCATATATATTGGCACTGGCATGAATGTTAAGAGGGCTATGCACAAAGACTTATCAGCAAGCTGTTAAGCACATACTCATTCAAAGAAAACCAAAATCTGGTCATCAAAACCAACACTTAAGACTGCAACACATGAACTCATCACCCTAACAAATTGGTATCAAAAAAATACCCTTGAAAAATAGATAACTTTTTTGTAATTGTCTCTGTAATTTATCTTGAAGTTTATCTAAAAGTCAAACTCAGGAGTTTATTTTCCTAATCATTTGTGATTTGTTGGTGATTTTCTTTTTTAGTGTTTGGGTTTGGCAAAAGTTGAGGCCTGAGGAACTGGAATAAAGAAACCTGACTAAGCACATAATGCTGTCTCTTCAAGTGCTATTTTAAAAGATGACAAGAAATAGAACACTGTCATAAACATTGATGATTTGCATTACAGTGTGGAAGAAAGGTCTGCACTAAGCTTGGGCCCCACACTGCAAAGCCTCATAGAAAGGAAAAGGGGAGATGTATTTCATGTCTCAATGAACTATGGATAAAATATGCATGACAATTTCAGCCTGGGAGGCCCAGAAAGGTTATTTATTTTTCCTGTCTGGGAAAGAATTATTTGTTTGTTTAATTGTACTGTGTCTTTTAATAAGGAATGTTAAGGAATCTTCTGTTGACAGGAAAAACAATACAGTCCAAACCATTTCAGCAAGCATGCCTATTATTCACTGGATAGTATTATGCATATGACATGCATTGTATTTACTGCAAACAGGAGAAACATTTGCTGTTTTGCTCAGCTGAACAGAGAACAGCTTCTCACCCATGCTTTATCTATTTTTTTCAAATATTAAATATTACATCACTGTGAAATAAATTAATTGACCTGTGTTGTGAACAAATAAATTACAAAATTTAATATGCTGCTTTGAATTTGCAGCTCATTTCTGCAAGACAGTTTTGCAGTAGCTCTAACATATGAGTTAAGTAAGCCTTTCTGACAGGTGTAAAAAGCCTTTCATACCACTTGCAAGGTTATGCTAGCGAAATATGACAGAAAACGTGGACTAGTCACAATATCATATGTTCCATATCAGCAAGTATCATAACAGAAAGCCTCAGTACACCAAATAAAATGTACTATGTGTTAAAACAATGGGTGTGCAGAAATAATGACATAACAGAACAGGCAGGAGCTGAGGCTCTAACTTGGCAGGTTGCTTTGCCATATTATTAGCCCAAATGAGCCCTCATTATCTGGGAAAAATAAAATAATGACCTTATCCATCAGGAGCATAACACTATGCTTGGCTAAGGAGAGAGGAAGCAGCATTTATTTATTTGTTTGCTTTTTTAGAGCTAAAAAGACTCAGACAAGATTTTGGTAGTTTTCATACGTGTTGCCTTCCTCTGCCATCCTGTTGCATGTGCTTTCCCAAAGAGACTTTACAGATCTCTCTTTTCAAATGTTTTATATTTGAAGAAGTGTCATAAATCACTGCTGGAGCAGGAGACATTGGTGGCTTTCACCCATACAGTGCTCCAAATCTGCGTCTGATTTTATTTTGCCTAATTAACAGCTCACGCCCACCCCTTGGCTCACGTGCTTATTCTCGGCTCATCCAGGCGATACTCTGCATACTTCCCAAAGAATATTTTAATGGCCTTGGCCAGAGGATGTTTTTGGTTGTTACCAAATCTGCGTGACTCCACTGAGCGCCTCCATTCAGAAGAACGGCTAATGCTGGAAATGAACTATTTCTCTATCATAAGACTGAAGAGCTGATGAACCAAACATCATCTAACTACTCACTTGTGCTCTGTGATGTTGGAAAGAGCTCCATACTGAAAAAAAAGAGTCTGTGTAGAACTGCAAGCTGGACTTCAATCAGGGTCTCTGTGCTACAAGGCCAACACTTCATCTGGTATGTGATCCAGAAATTTCTGCAGAAGGCTTATGTGAATTACATAGTGCCTCATGTTGAGAGTCAGGCAGTTAAGACATACTGTTCTAAACATCCTTGTTCACATGAACTTCAACCACTATTTACTAGCATTCAAGGGAAAAAAATAAATAAAAATGACAACAACACTGATTTAATGCTCTAATTTTTTCACTAGGGGGACAGCTGTTTATACCAGTCTGCCTCACATCCGTGAAAGAGCACAGTTTATCAGGACAGATGAGGGCTGGCAGGGAGCAGAACTGAAAACCAGGTGGTTTAGGCTCCTCAAGCCTAGATTGACATAAACAAAATAGATTTTTTTTTTACTGTCTCCATTAAAAAAAAAACACCCAACCAACCAACCAAAAAACAAACAAACAAAAAAACCCAACAAACAAACAAACAAAAAACCCCAAAACAACAACAACAACAAAAACCAAAACAACAACAACAAAAAAAAAACCAAAAAAACCAACCAACCAACCAAACAAACAAACAAACAAAAACAAAAAAAAACCACCAAAAACCAAAAAAATCCCCCCACCAAACAAAAAACCCCACCAACTCCCAGCGGTCTTCAGAGAAAGAAACATGAACATGTGAGGTATCAACAAACAAAACAACAACCCACCAGGATAAATAAATTAGGGATTAATTGTTTTCCTCTACAACCAAAGTCTATCCACTAGCATCTATTTCTAGAACTTCCAAATTCAAATTACATCTAATGAGTTTACAGTACAATTTTTAAAGGGTCTCGCCTGAGTCATAAAGACTGAAGCAACCATTAAGCCCCATTTGTTAACAGCTATGATAAGTACACTGTCATTACGCTCGCTGTAGGACACTGTGCTACACAAAGGACTAATGTTATTGCACCAGACCAGAAGCACTTTAAAGTCATCTTGTGCAACTAGTAAGACAGGCAAAACACATTTTCTGGTCATAAAAAGCATTCTTGAAATTGCCAAAAATCATGCATTAGCATCAACTATACATGTAAAATATTATGTTATTTTACCTCTTAAATAGGCTGCATTAGCCTGCCAAGTTTAGCTTTGCACTTTCATAACAATAGTTATCAAAACATTGCTGTTGTGTTTACACTTGTGTTTGGGTTTGATGACGGTTTTGCCCTCCTATGCCCTTTAAATTATTTTCATTTGAGGCAGCAAATTTTCCCCCCTTTTTTAACAATATTAATTAACAAGTTATTCTTTTTATAACTGTTCACTGAGTCTAGACAACAACACATAGTGTCAGCACACAGCAAAAGTCATGAAAACTGTGGATCTCTGCCTGAAGCTTGATGGGTAATCAGAGCTTATCTACTTGCGACTAAATTGTTACCACGCTAAAAATTTGTAATTGAAATCTACTGACCAGATTCTGGTCTTAATGTGTATCTGAAGAACACTGAGGATATTAGAAATTATTCTAATTTAGAGTGATGCAGCTAAAACTGATTTTAAGCACTTGTGTCTTCAGTTACAGAAAACCACGTTTTTAGCAATGCACATCAGAGATATTGTTAGAAAAACTAACTTCATCTCAGTCCTAAGGACATCTTTATCTTCCCACTTATTTAAGGAAAATTAAATGGAGCAATGGCACATCACAGAATCTTGTGGCCATGATATGTCAGGGCAGAAGTCCATAGGAGACCTTTGATAGCTCTTCTGTATCAGAAAGGAGGTATCTCTGATAGCAAGGGCATGAGGTACTGCAAAAGTACTGGATCAGATTTGAGAAGACTGGTGGAACGGGTAAGAACTGCTACGCTACCATACATTCATCCCAAGAAACTATGTTGCATTCAGGCTGTGCATGGCTAAGTGTCAGTTTCCCTTCAACATTTCATCCAAGGTATTCTCAGAAAGCCCAATGACTTAGCTCCAAAGAAAGCAGAGGCATTATAAAATATGCAGAGGTTTATACAGACAGATCAATCACAACACAACATTCTGTTTTGCACAGAAGAATGTAAAAGACAACTTAGAATGAGATGAAGAAAATCAAGTCTCTGGAATCCCCAGTTAATGATCCATTTATATACAGCTTTATTTATGATACTGTGATGATTTCTCCAGATAAAAGGGAAGAATTAGCACACTTTTGACATAGAGGAAGGAAGGCAGGCAAATCTGGTTAAATCTCTATGTTGAAGGTAGCCTTGGTAGTCCAGAGAAGGAATTATCATGCCATTTGTTTATACACTTCAGAATAAAGCAGGCATCACTACAGGGAATGAGTCCTTGTCCTCTCTTTCTTATAAGTCACTTTATCATTACCATTTTCTGAAAGAACTATTTATAAAAGATTCTCTACAGATATTCATTTGGGGGCATACACCTAAAGAGATAATAATTTAATATAACAAACATCTTAATTTAGAGTTAACATTTGACAGCAGGTTCCTCTTAATGTTCATCTAATAACTACCAAATGTCTCTGTTTAGAGGGACTTTTAGCTGAGGGACGAGGATGGGAGGTGCACAACACCTAGTGGCAGAGCAATATTTTAATCCTCTTATCAGTCATAAACCCTATGTCTTACAGTGTTTATTCTACATACTGTAGCTATTTAATTTCTAAATCACAGGCTTTCCCACATCTTCCTATGACCCGTTCCTAGATGCTCCTGCCTGCAAGATTTTGACTGCTACTTCCCACACAGAAGTCAATGACTTGTAATGCACCACAATTTCAGCTATGTTCTGGTCATCAATACATGTCTAAAAGTTGGATGCTTATTTCTTTTAATTGAAATTAACTTCTAGGCCAGACTAGTGAACTTCTTACTGCTCTAATTCCTTCTAGTCTTTTACTGCCAGTATAAACTACGTTGAACTGCTTTGGGCTTTCCTCTGACCAAGTGCAGCCTGTGAGCAGTCCTGGACAGAAGTGTGTTCACTCTCCTGGGCTATGTAATCCAACACTGACTCTGCAAGGCATTAATATTTTTTTGCAACTTGTTCCTTAGGCAGATAAAACTACTGCAGGCTGAACAGCAGAATGGGCTGGGAAGTTGCCAAACAATTTCTCCTCTGAAAAAATACCCCAATCCATCTAAATTAACACAAAACAATATTGTGGTTTAACAGAACTTTCACCTCCACATTGCAACTTCTACTAAAAGCTGTGGCAGAGCTACGGGAGGTAGAGAAGCCTGAGGGTCAGGACACCCTCAGTGGGGATGGAAGAGGTCAGGCTGGGTGCTGACTCAGACTCAGAGCTCCAGCCTGAGCTTTTAAGCCCTCAGCCAGCTGTCTGGAGGAGGTGTTGCTTTCTGTAGTTACGACACTGTTAGCAGTGCCAAACTAAGGACAGAAGAAATTGAGGTACAGAGAAAATAACTTTTACTACATCAATAGATAGTTGGAAAGTACATGTTTGCACACATTAGCTTTTCTTCAGATTTGAAAAAGCAGCATGATGCTTCTTTCCCCTCTCTTCTCCCCTGCCTCCATTTTATAAAACCTTGGGTTCACCCCAATCCAGAGTATGTGAAGAAATCCTCCAAATGACTTAACAGATGGGAAAACCATTTTTTACCCTTTTTCATCCAAGAGCATTGGATGCAGCTGACAGAAACATTGGATCTTGAAGACAAAAAACCCCTACTGAAACAGGGCTCCAAAAGGGCATAGGAAATTACTAGGGAAAACCTTAACTCTAACTTAAAATAATTCACAGAAGTGTTGTTCCAGCTGACACTGCTTAACTTCCAAAGATAAAATAACTGGTAAAAAAAGAGACAATTTGGATTTAAAAAAAAGTTGCTGAAATTTGAGGGGTTGAGTTTGAGGGTCTTCTGTTTGTGCTGGATATCTGTAACTACACTAAGTTGTAACTGAAATATTTACAGACAAGAATATTTATGTTTGGGAATGGTCCACATTCTTGGCTTTTTAATGATAGCCAAGAAAATAGTCATTTCATTAGTTCAAACTTCGTAGTGACACATTGGCTTTGTTATTCCAACCAGTAAAAACAAAACTCAGCTGAGCTGTGCAGATGTTTTGAACTGGCCCAAAAGGCCAAGCCATGTGATCAACATCCTATCACCTTAAAGTTGTCTCCCTGAGCATTCAAGCACACATCTGTACTGCATATTTCTTCTTTCACCAACGATATCCAATAAAAAACAACTAACTTAACACACTTGCCAGTGGATTCTTCAACATTTCACTTAAAAAGAAAACAGATTGTTATTTAAAAAACACAGCTATTTAATATATCATTGCTGCTTGGACCTAGAAGCCAGACATCTACGGTAACACTGAAACCAGGGAATAAAAATATATTTTGAAACAGTATATTGATTTTTATTTCTTTTTCAGGGCATGTAGAATTTTCCCTGGGTGTAATTCAACTGGCCCTGTCAAAGAAACGTTCCCTTTATGTGTGCAAATTGAATGTTTATCCTTTCAGCCATTTGGGAGCCAGCGGCTTTGTGCTCTTGGTGCCCCTCATGCCACTAGCGTGAGTATGCTTTCCTCATCCATTTCATACCAGCCTTTCAACAGTGTGACCACTGGGGCCAACCTAAAGGCTGTTGCTTAACTGCATTCCCTTCTGATATCATTGTGTTGTCTTTGTAGTCCTTCAAAAAGGATAAACATGGAAGAAGCCCTCTAATACTCAAACTTGGAAGAGACCCTCTGTGTTCTCAGTTTGCAGTCACTACTGGTGCCCACTGCTCTTGCCCAAAGACAAGGAAAGTTTCCAGTAAACACATATATTGCCTTCTTTTGTCTTCCAGTTCACAACCCAATCACCCCTTTTTTTTTTTTTTTTTTAAAG
>VXBX01003761.1:515540-611102 GCA_013400415.1 Scytalopus superciliaris | reverse complement strand
TTTTTACAGTGTATTTTTAGGGCAACTTGGCCCTTTTTACTATATATGATCTATAAGATGCATAACGCTACAGACCAAGACTTAGGTTTCACAGGGATTCTCAGGCAACTATACCCTCAGAAGCTGAGGGGAAAAAATGGACTAATGGAAGCTAATTGGTCTGCCTGTCCATGCCAAAACTATAAAGATGACATAAAAATCAAACACATGAATGCATGGATAGGTGATCTGGCTCCAAACAAAGATGGTTCTTGAGTCCTAACATCTGGGAGAGTGATTGTTTTCCATATATATTAAGCTCAGTTATTTATTAAAATAAAAGTATTTTACAAAGGGAAAAGTATTTTGGAACAAATACCAACTAAAAAACAAGCAAACAAAAAAGGAGATTAAAACAAAGGTAAAAATTAATGACATTTTAATTGTCCATATTTAATAATGTTTGTTCTCATAAGTATAATGCATTAAGTTCTCTCCCTTTATGATAATATGATACCTATGATATTAAAAATACAACAATACCAGGAACGTATAGAGGGGGGAAAAATGGCAGTAATCAAATTATACTGATAGATGATCAGAACAACTAATGGCATTTTACAACTAGAAAACTGATCAGCATTTTCTTCCCTTGATTTTCTAAAATGTTTAAAATTAGAAACTATTTATGATTTCATGTGCAGATTTTTTGAAAATGTTTATTAATCCCACAATTTCTCCTTATCCTCCTCCAGCCATTGGAGGCAGCTATGTGGACACTGGAAAATTATCTACAAGTACTAAAATGTTTAAGGTTGGGGAAAAAAAAAAGGAAGCTAGGTTGGTTGAGGGATACTGTCCAAGCCTTTTCACCTCTGTCGAGCTAGGAAAAAAAATGTCTTAGGTTGTAAGTCAAATGGGCTTTGTGATATGGAGCCCCTCAGTAATGCAGATACAGAACTGAGGAATGAGACAGACACACACCAGGACTCATAACCTACTTCTGTACTGCTCTGAGCCAGCTTCCCATTAAAACCTCACACAAGCATGCTCCTTCCTACAGAATTTTACCTGGATGTATCCTCAAAAATTATCAAAAAAATCTAAGCTTTCAATCACTGAAATCACACACACAAATACATAAAACCTCTTCAACATTTCTGGGGCCTGAATTTATTTTTATTCAACAGATTGAGATTTGGCATGGAAAATGGTGGGTTAATTCCTCCTGCCCCTGCCTGTATAAACAGGCATTTATGTCCCATGTCCTGTCGTGTTCACTCAAAGAGCAGTGCCACCCTGCCACTGCCATCAGCAGGCCTGTGACACAAGCCTGCTCTCCAAAAGTGGATTTTGGATGTTCAGCTTTATCTTCCTTCTCTTCATCTAATCCTGTAAACCTTCACCTTAGTCTCCTGAATCACCCTCCAGGCTGGGTAGTTAAGCAATCTCCTGCTCATATCAATCACCAGTAGCTCGGGACAGCAGTAAAACACTGGTGTGCCAGGAGAACAGTGCACACAGGGACTAACTAAGCAGAGAGGTTTTCACAACAATACTTTTCCTCCCTGCCATAAGCACTAAAAAAGAATGGCAAAGCCTATAATGCTTGTAGGGAGTAGCAGTGACTTTTACTAGTCCAGCTCACATGGCTGAAAGTGAAGAGAAAAGCTTTGGGGCACCAATGACTTTTTCAGGGCTCCCTGTATGATCACTGCACTGCTGCAGCTGCAGCTATATATTTATTCCTGTGAGAAACACTAAAATTATTATGCCTATTCATATGTGCACATGTATATATGCATATATTAATACATGCATGTAGCAGAGGAAAAGAGCTAGACAAAGAGATTTTGCAGATAACAGGATGAACACATCATACTACGAGCTTTGCATTAAAGGGCATGTCCAAATACAGTTCTTTCCTCCAGCTACTGAATGCTGTGCTTAGGCTGGACATATTGCAACAGAGCTGTAGCAACTGTATTAAAATTATATTCTGACAAGTAATAGTATGTTTTCATGAGGCTTTACACATGATCAGAGATTCAACACTGCCATTAAGAAGAACAGTCAGCCAGTAAATATCTTGTGCTGTTCTTCCCTAGCAGGATTGTAATTACACCCCAGCATACCAAACTGCTCTATCTCGTGCTTGCGACCTTTGTCCTTTAGCAAACCCACAAAGGGGGAAAAAAAATAAAAATAAAAAAGCTGGTATTCTTGCTCCAAGAGCATCACATACTACTTTTAATCTGCTTCAAGATTTCACTGCCCTTACAAACACTGAACTCTCTTCTGTGTGAACAACCTGACAAGAAGCCAGGCAAAGGGCCACTCGTCGGTCAACAGGAAGTAAGCTGGGACAAAAGGTCCAAGTTGAGGAACGCTTCTCTGGGCTCTCTGTGGATGTGCAGCCTCGGCAGCCTGCACTTGGGGCAGAGCCAGCATAAAAATGTACTCCGGGTAACTGTGGGCTTTGATTAAAAAGCCACAGTACTTAATAACAAAACCTGACTGGAGAGAAAAGGAGACTGAAAAAGAAAGAGCCAAGCTTATGAAAAATAGCTCATGCCTTCAGGCTAATTCTAAAAATGTGTTTTATTGACTTTTTACTCGATTAAAGGATATTCTTATTCTCTCCTTAGATACTGTCCACTGCTTCATACTGCACATCAATAGATGGTGAACCAATGCAAAAGGCTCAGGTAAAGCAATTCAGAGCCACTGTGTGAATGAGTTCATGTTTCTCTCAGCGTCTTGGAAAAAATGAGCTCTTGAACTATTCGGAAATCCCATTAAACCCACACATGGATAGAAAATAATTGCATTTCCAGAATGCCTGTGTATGCACTGACACCACAAAACACTAAGTATGTGTAGAACCAACTAGTTTCATGAGCACTTCTGAGTTAGCTGTTGTGAGAAGGAGAAGCTTGCAGTCAGCTGAACCCAGTGGCATTGCTAGTGACAAAAGATGTTTCTCTATGAAAAATCTCCAAAGCAGGACTTTGGGCAAAGGTATGAAGACTCTTCTTATCACATCAAGTCCTCAAAACCAAATAGCTTACCTTACTTGCAATAGCTTTTGTACATGCAGAGAACATGTAGATGTGTCTTGTGTGGGAAGATCTGTCTGTAGCCATCCCTGCAATTTGGCTGTATGCAGCTTTGGGGAAGTCCATTGGATGACTCTTGCCCACCCCCCACCGCCCATCTTTTTTTTAGAAAAGCTGATGAATTTATTTTTCACATATGGAAAAAATATCCTTAAAATGAGACTCAGCTCAGATATGACTTTCGAATACAGGACTGTGGATTCCTCTCCAAGTAATTTCAACTGGATGACTAAAAATTTCAACTGAATTATTAAAAATAGAAAGATTCTATTTCCTTACTGCCAGAAAATTTCTGAGTGCTCTGAAGTCAGTTGGCTCAAAAAGTACCACTAATAAATAGAAAGAATAAAAATAATTCACAATTTTAAATTCCACAATACAATTTCTACTTTTGATTAGAAATCTTATACATTACAATATAAGGTATATTTATAAAGGCTTTTGTATTTAAAATGCGTTTAACTATTTTTTCTTACAGTTCAGAATGAAACTGAAGTATCAATACAGGAACAAATTACCATCCATCCTCTGTTTTGCTACCTTCTTGGCAAGTTCTCATTCCATAAAATATGCAAAGCAGCTTGCTGTTCCTTTGCTGCAAGTAATATCTCTAGTAAACAACTTGCTTTTGCTCCCATGTCCTGAGATGTGCATGGACCCGAACAGTCTCTGAGGAGCATGCAAGAACTTGCTGTTTTACAGTAACTTGCTCATACAAGCTTTCACTCCCTCTCTCCTTCCTTTCTTGACTTTGCCGTATAAATACCAAGAATAAAAAAGCAGTAAGAAGAGATTTTGCAAAAAATGTAATCTAATATGATGCTTAGGTCATAGTAGGGACATTCTTTTAACTAAGCTGGGGAATGACTGCCTGGAACAGCTTCGGAAAACACATGCTAGAGTTCACAGTGCCAGCAAAGCGAACAATGCTGTCAGACACTGGAGAGCAAATCTTACTGCAATGAGTGAACAGGAAAGTGGTGCAAATAACAACTAAAATAATCTTTCCACTAGTCGGTTTGGAGGCTTGTGCCCATTTATGAAAGCTACATTTCAAGACCAACTGGCTAAGTCCAGAGTAGAACAGGAAAATAATTGCAAGCCTAGATAGTATGAACTAAGAGGAAAGACTGAAATAATCAGGGTCAGTTACTGGAGAAGGCAGAGGAGAGACAGAACAAAAGTTGTCTGGCAAATTAACAGTTGCTGCGATGTGTAAAGGTAAAACTATTTTTCCATGTTCATTGGGAACAGTAGCCTAAAACAAAGCAAGGAAAATAGATTAGATGTCAGAAAAAAAACCTCTGTGGTAAGTATAGTATGCGTTGCCTAGGAGTGTTCAGGAATCCCAGTCATGGAACTTTCTGGGGACAGAATGTAGGAATAACTGTAGGAAATAAATCAGATATTGTTAAGCCTGCCTTAAGATCAGGTGGATGGACTACATAAATTCTTCCCAGCCCTATCATCTATAAGTATTATTTTTATATAGCCCCATTTTAATATCACTTGAAACTGTAGAATTTATGCTAATATTACACTGAATACGTCTCACAACAGGTTTATACTACCTAGCTGTCACTGACAATTTGAAGCCAGTAATAAATATGCTTTGCAACTAATGAAATGTTATACATATTAAACTACCAGTTGAAGAAAGACCACATATTTCATTACAGTATTTTTTCACTTGTAAGGACTCCCACATTTTTCTCATGTTAACCTCTATGAATTAAAAGACAGATCACTGTTAAAAAACTTATGTATGATGTGGATATACAAATCTCAATTAAAAAAAAAAAAGGCATATATATAAATATAAATTTCAGGCTATTCAGATAGTCAATCATGACACAGCTGGCACTCCTGTTGCTGTCTGTTACAGTCTGTTTGAAATTACATTCATCTCTCACTGTAAAACCTTTCAGAAAACTTCAGAATGGTTTCTGATCCCTTTTATTTTCACTACCAAGTAAAAAGACCTGTGGAGGAAACCTCCTTCTACCTTCCAGACATAATTTTCAGCAATTTTGACTGGCAGAAAATAATAAATCTCAAAACTTCATGATAGCAGTAGCCAGCTCTGTCATACTGACTTTCCATACTCATCCCCTCTAGAAGTCAGACCTTCAGACTGATTTATTAGGAAAATCTGAAATTCTGGATTTCAGTGTCTGAAATACAAGGAACACTGATTTGCTATTTCCTTCTTTTGTGCATTCTGTGTTGTTTTCCCTCTTGTTTGTTCATGTGTTATACTGTCAGGCACATTGGAACTAACCAGAAGATACGACCCAGATGTCAGTGCATTTGTAGTGGAAAAAGGCAATTTCAGAGTCTAGTGCTTAATAAAATGTTTGCATGATTTCCTACAGCTGTTATCCATGTGTTATTTCAGGATAGCTGAATCACTGCACTGGTAAAGAACTGAAACAAACATACAGAACATGCCGAAAATGCAAATCCACAAGTTACTTTTATGTGGGATGTCAGTGTAACAGAGTATTTGGGGCTAGCTCTGATAAATAACCACTATGTTATCCTTGCCACCAGATTCTGAATTCCAAAACCAAAAACCTACTAAACACATGTATTTGCCATATGTAATTATGCACTCTGATTTATTAACTGGAGTCTCTTCTTTCCCTGAAGTCTAATCCTGTTTATTTTTGACATAACGTGGGTTCTTGTTGCACTCTAGAATCTAGAGACAAAATACAAAGTCTGTGGATTAAAACAAAACTATATAGAAATCCTTCCATATGAACTCAATGTCTGATGATTCTAAGGGTTATAACTGTGTGTAAGTTTCAAATGATAGTCCTGGAGCTTTAAAAAAACCAACAACTCCCTTTCTCTTGAAATGTTGGAGAACAAGAATTGCTTTGCTCTATGTTATGAACAGGGATGTGATCATTCTTCATTTCCTAACACCACTTTTGAACACAGAGTGTTTGCCCCAGTCTGTCCCACAATAGCAATGTGAGTTCAAGAAGTGTTAAGTTTATGCTAAAAAATAGATGAAAACAAACATCCCTGCTTATGAATACACTGCTACTGCACTTGGGTGGCCATCTGCGAGAGAAGAGATGCTGGGACCAAAGTCTCCTCTGGTACAATTCCAATGACCTCAAAGTTACACCAAGACCTACTTGCCCACTGCACTTACTGATACACATCAGGATTTTTAAATAAAAACATATCTTAGGTGAGAGAGTTCCAGAAACAGATGCACAGAGCCTTAGAAGAATTTTGTACTCAGCATGGTGTAACAGAGTGATTCTGTCCAGCAAAACACCAGAAAAGCACATTAATCAAGAGCCAAAAGCCCACACTGGATTTTTTTGTTTATCTTAACATAATTTGTTTATATAAACTTTGCACAATATTTTTCAACCCACTGTTCCTTTGGTATTTACTTATCTTCCTAGAAAAAGCTTCCTGCCAAATAAATAATTAGAAAATAGATTTTCCCCTTCCTAATTATTAATTATTGCCACTTGTAAGAGAATATGTTTAAAGAGATTTGCTAGTCAAGAACAGCCTACTCTGCTATGTTCATCAACTGGTCCCACAACTTCAGCCCTTCACACAATTTCAGACAAAAATATAATATACAATCATAAGAAAATATAAGGCTTATACAAATGCGGATGGTTGAAAAGACCATTCCAGGTATAAAAAAATCTAGGCTATGATTTAAGAGGGCCTTTTACGGAGGAAACGAGATTTTGAGGAATTTCAGGTGAAGTGAGCTGCCTTCCCTGTCAAAGTGGGCAGAGAGGAAAGGATTCAAGTGAGGGTACGAGTTAGAAAGAGGAGAACCAGTTGCGTATTCTGCAGCCTAGAAGGTGGCCAAACATTCACTTCTGCAGAGTAAGGAGCAGGGTCCAGATCAACAGAGAAACCCTACAGTATCTCAGAATGATCCTTTCATGCCCAGAGCTCTGGCTATAATCCCAGGAAAACATTGACAAGTGTCCTGTCATGCTTCAGAGCAGAGCACAGGATACCTGACCTCCAAATGCTCTACTGCTGCCTAAAAATGTTTTTATAAAACTATTAAAAATGCTTGCATCAAATCTCCTTGTGATACCTTCATTAGAAATCATTAATGATAGAAATCTATGGGTTTGCACAGAACTGGTGACTCGGGGGACAAGTCACTGTGGGTGTTCATGATAGAACGTGTTTTTCTTTTTTAAAATACCTTAAATAACCTCTAAACAGACACCTTTGAAACAGGTTCTGTTGTTAAAGAAATGGTGGCCTATCAATAACAAAATAACACACCCTCAAAACCAGCTGCTTCACATTCTATTCATCAATCTTTTGGTTGCTTATGTCAAACATTGACAGGTTTAATGTATTGAGAGATAGGAGTTTGTCCTTGGCTCTAGCAGGAGGGAGGAAATGAAGGCTGAGCACCAGCCCACAGCACACATACTGAAAAGCCTCAGGAGTAAATTGGGGCCTTGAAAAAACTCATCCTTCCATGCCCCAGGATCACCCTGCACAGACACCACAGGAGGCGCAGATGTGTGTGCACGTAACCCTGAGCGAGGACAAAAATAGCAATCCCTGAACTTTCTTTTGGATGCACTTTGGGCAATGCAACAGCAACAGACATAAGCCTCAGGTGCTACATGCTGGGCAATTCCAAAAACTCTTCTAGGCTTAAAAAAACCCACAAAAGAAACCTGTTTATACAAGGGCATATACCAGAATTTTCTGCACTAACACAAAGCAAACAGGCCCTGCAAGCATACCCTAAGCAGTCAAATAGATTTTTCTAATTTCCATTTTGTGGGCAAATCTGAAGAGCACAAAGAAAGTATAGGTATCTTCAAAAAACATGTGTTCCAAAAAAAGAGCAAGTCATAGTACCTGTTGCCTTATGAGACAGCTGGCAGAGGAGAGAACTGGAGCAAAGGAGAACAAATGTGGAGGGCTGTTGTCCTGAACTATCCCCATGCTTTAAGGAAATAAAAGACACTGATGATACTGAAATAGGACCTCTGCTTCTCAAGGACAATTTTGTACAGCGAGTTTGGGAAACCATTTGATCAGAGCTAGCGCTGGGATTTTGTCCTGTCTTGCAGTGTCCCAGAAACAAAGGCATTTACCTTGCAATCTGCTGGTTAAAGGAAGAAACAGAGCTGCAAGGCTGAGCTAGAGTCAGATCCTGTTTCTCCACAGAACTGGGAGCACCTCCAACACTTCTCAGGACGGTCCTTGCTTTCCCTAGGGCTCCTTCCCCTCCAGGTGGCTCACAGCTTGCTACAGAATCAGGGCAAGTTCATTCCCATGTACACATACCCCAAGATAATTCTTTTGGGAAAAAAAAAAGACATCAGCTTCAACTGCAAAGACAGCAATCTTTCCTGTAAGCTTGCAATACAGACACTGCGCCCCCCTCTGGTGCTGTAGAACATGTCAGTGTTGCATTCCAAATTCAAGACCCTTTATCCTACTTTTGGCATATGTTATTATTAAATTTATGTCAAACACAAGACTGAGTATACTTTAAATATTCCCAAAACCTGGTCATATTCCCAACCTTATACTGGGCACCATTCCCCAGATAGAGAGAAACGTTCATTCCCTGGTCTTGGTGTGCCTTAACCCAGGAAATGCAGTGGCTAGGTTATTGGAGCTACTTGGGACTAGAACATCCCTTGCAAAGATAGTCTGAGGGAGCTGGGCCTGTCCAGTTTTGAGAAGAGATGACTAAGAGGGGACCTCATCAATGTGTATAAATATCTGAAGGCAGAGTGTCAAGAGGATGGAGCCAGGCTCTTCTGCTGATGCCAAGCCATAGGACAAGAGGCAAAGGGCAGAAACTGATGAACAGGAAGTTCCACCTGAATATGAGGAAGAACTTCTTTAGTGTGTGGCTGACTATGAACTCGAACAGACTGCCCAGAGAGATCATGGAGTTTTCCTGACTGGAGATATTCAGGAACTGTCTGGACACAATTCTATGCAATGTGCTCTGGATGACCCTACTTGAGCAGGGAAGTGGAACCAGATGACCTACAGTTGTCCCCTCCAACCAGACCCATTCTGTGATTCTGTGTGAATAGCAGCTTTGGCCACCCAGCTCTAATCTGACTAGGAATACCTACAGCTCACTGAGAAATACCAGTGGACTGGTCAGTGTCATGCCTTATATCCTGAAACATTGTCCTGATTTGGATGGAAGCAGGGCCTACCTTAGCAGGGCTAAGACAGGCAATAGCTAACTCAACCACCCAACTGACACCTTCATCCAGGAGGATAATAAAAAAGCAAACATTACTTTCAGGATCCTCCACCTTCTCTAGGTATTACATATATTCAGAGGGAAAAATGTCTCATAACAAACACTGACCTGGAAAATCTGCTCTACCACGCACTGTCTTTAAAATTCTCTAAAATAGGATTAACAGTACTTCTCCCACATCCTGGGGCCCTGGGAGATCAAATGCATCCAAAACTGTGAGGCACTCAGATACTTCAGCAATGCCAGACGTGGAAGAATCCAAGATAGACAGATAATCCCCCTGTATACCAGATGGGGGAACACTGAAGCAGAGAGAAGTTAAGCAACCTGTCACTCAAAAAAAAAACCAAAAAAACCCCATGGAGAGTGTCACAAAGAGAATTTCATCCTCCTCTCCGCAGTATATCAGATATTTGGAACAAGCTTCAACATGAAGAATATTACTGGAAATAACAGCACAGGAGACAAGATTCCCAACTACATAGCCCAGTGCATATAAAATCCTTTATCCCGTCACTGATGTTAGCATACATATCACAAAATAACTGAATGGCTATAATGATTTTGATAGCAATTATTTAAGTCAGTCAAGAGAAGAGCTGGCTGCCACTTCTAATCCTTTACTATGAAAGGTGGCAGCCTCAGCTCTGCCTCAGTCCTTCTCAGGATCTTATACCTCTGAGCGCCAAGGGGCTTACCACTACCAAACAAGTTTCATGGCAATGTAGTAACTAATGACACTGGAGAATTAATCATGATTTCCACTGGCATTACCTCTTTGAATTTCTTAAATTTAAAGAAAAGTTTAAAGAAAAGTTGTAAGTCAAGGAACAGCTATTTAGAAGCCAAATGTGCGGACAGAGATGCCTGTGGGATTTGTGTCAGCTTCACTTGCAACAACAGACTGGGAAATCAGATCAAGAGTTACAAAAAAAGGAGGGAAAAACTAAAGTTAGACTGATGAGAACTGCTGCAAACTCTGCACTTTTGAAATATAGGTCTGATAAGAAGATATTTGTAGGTTAAGAGAGTTTAGATCTCCCATGTTCATTCACAACACTTACACAGCTCCAGTATCATCCACCTGCAAAACAGTCACGTGTAGTAACTTAAACTACCCAGGAAATCAACACTTTACAGAATTGTTCTTTTGCTAATAAATGTTTAAATGAAAACTCAATGTTTTTCAAAAGGGTTTACAGATCAGAAAAATATATTGCCATATCAGTAAAAGAATAAGCAACAATATTTCACCAAATGTTTTATTACAAATCTTTTCAAGCTCAGCTCTCCAGAAATGTCCAGTTCAAAACAACACATCAGGACCTATAAAAAATATCTTTATATTAGCTAAGAATATATAGCCATTTGTTATGACAATGCTTTTCAGAACCCAATGATACAATTACGCAGGAGAGAAGCCTACTTAAATATCAACTTATTGACATATACTTTACATATTTAGGTTTTTTCAGGAATAACACTGGCATTCCAGTGAATCATTTAAAAGGAAATACAGATGTCTGATTTTCATATAACTATCTAAACCCTGTCATTGTGTAACACTACATTCAGTAGTTCATCTGATTCTCTCTAGAAAAACCAAAGTGCTGAGGTCATCGAGTTTAAACTTAAAACAGCCGAGTACCGTGACCAGGCTCTTCCTTTCTGATGGCAAATGCTAATGGAATCCTCTCCTTCCTCCAAGATTAAAATGTGTCTCACACTAATCTAAATAGTACTTTGCATAAATACTGACAGCAGTGAAAGTCACTGCATACAAATATTAATGGAGAATGACCACAAAGATGTATGGCTACAAAATACTCATTATCAATCCAAAAGCATATGCATGGGAACGTATCTCTGACTGTTTATCCATCACTACTGTTGCAGTTTTATTTACCTGGGCCACTGTAGCTATAATTTGCATGAGGTGTACTGCTGCATACTTTTAGCAGATAAATTTGGAATTTTCATAGCAGTTCTAGTAGCTTGTGTGGCCAGAAACCAGTTTCCTACAACTGTGCAACATGAAAAAGAGAGGAATCTCCGTTTTTAAACTCAGGTTTACTCCACAGAATTTTAAAATGCAGACTATATATTTATCATTCAGTAATTATATTTCACTTGCCAGGACTCGTGTTTTTTTTAACTACACCAATTAATGCAGTCTTTTCGTGATCTAAATGTTTTTTATAAATCCTTTACCTCCTGGAGACACTTGTAAAGAGTTTTGTGAGATGCACATAAGACAGCAAAGAAAACTCAGAAGGTTTAATCCCAGCTTTGCCAACACTTCCTTCTGAGACTGTGGATAAACGATAACCTCTCCCTCCTCCTATAGCTTCAGTTTCCATGAAAAGATCTCAAAATAAACTAACAAACCACCTCTGAGGAAATATTAAATTCATTAAACTCTTATAAGGAATAAAAGTCCTGACTATTAATAATTTAGTCCTATTGCTGATCCATTTAAATACAGACACTGCAAAGCTATTTCGCAAGCCTATTAACTACAAACTCTCCAGCTAACAGCAGTCTGTTATTCATGACAGTTCTCTAGTTTGAGCTTACTACTTGCTCCTGTTGCATCCATTAGGCCTCTTCCATCATCTCTATGGTAAGGACTGAAAGTGCATGAGTTCACAGTATCCTGTTGGAGTGCTCCTTATTCTTAATTTTCGTGCTCAGCATTTATTATTGGCCTACAGCAATTTTCCTCAGGCCAAGCAGTATCACTGCTGCTTTTATACAGCTTGGCCTTTCCTCCTAATCAATCATGGTAACATGGTGCAGAAAGGATTTCCTCTTTGTCAAGTGACAGAAAACCACAGATTATTTCTCTGCTAATCATTCTATCAAAATGTTAAATTCTGTTTAATTTTCAAATGATAATTTACAGGACTTTTTGCAGGAGTTGGCCAACATATCCTAACAGACATCATCTCTAATAAAGGATTTATGTTTTTTCCAGGAAAAGCTCACATCATTCCTCCTTTTTGTAGTGGTAGATGTTTGCCAGATGACAAGGACATGCTCTTTCCAGCATTTATTTCCTCATCAGCTGGGATATGGGCTTGTATTTTAATTTGGGGTTTGGTTGGGATTTTTTGCTTACTTTCAAAGATGATTGATAATATGTCACGGTACTGTGCTCCCTTTGTAACTGCAGACTTTTAAATGTAAAAATTATCCTAAGTGCCCTTTTTTATAGAATCATAGAACCATTAAAGTTGGGAAGTTCTCCAAGATCATTACGCCCAAACGTTAACCCAGAACCACCATTTTCACTGCTAGACCATGCCCCATGTGCCACATCCACACATTTTTTGAACACCTCCAGGGATGGTGACTCCACCATTCACTGGGCAGCCTGTTCTAAGGCCTGAACAACCTTTCAGTGAAGCTTTTTTTACCCTAAATAGCAAATCTAAACCTCCCCTGGTGCAACTTGAGGCCATTTCCTCTCATCCTGTTGTTACTTGGGAGAAGAGACTGTCTCCCCCCCTTCCCCCCCCCCTTAGTACAACCTCCTTTCAGATAGTTTTTAGTTTTTGACAGTTATAAGGTCCCTCCTGAGCATCAAAGGCTCTCTCTTCCAGCCCAAATTCGCATTTCAGGGTAAAAGCTTCTCACTTGGTTCTCAAAGCTTCATGTTCTTCATATTTAATGTTTCATTTGGAACATTCAAAGACCTATTTCTAGGGTAAAGTCCTATTTTTAAGGCCAAAAGACTCCTTTGTAGGGTCCAAGCCTGTCTATTAGTACCCATAGAAGGAAGAGAAGAAATGAGGGTTTGGTCAAGTTTCAGATGACTAATGACAGAGCAAGCTTTTGTTTCATCAGTGTCTTCCCTAAGTTTACCAGCAACTGGCACACGGTATCTAGGACATAGAAGATAATAACAAGAAAAAAAAAAACTTAGGGAAGACAGATGTGATAGCTGTCTACAAATGCATGACAGAATGTCATTAAGGAAGAGAGAGTCTGATTATTCATTTTACCAGAAAAGGGTAAAGGTATACCAGCAAACAGGAAAGGAGGGCCCTCAAAAATGATTAGAAATCATTCCAGAAATAGCGCTGATTGAAAAGAAGAGACATGAAAACTGAGACTTTTGAAAGGTTCGTGCCAGGTCACCTACATATGTAACACATCGCAAAAATCATCAAATTGTTAACATCACCTACACCCTAGATATTTACTAAATAGGACTTCTTAAGTACATCTAAGAAGTGTCAGACTGTGATTTAATTTCAAATCTGATCATAAAAACTACAATCAATCTGAAAAAAAAAATAGCCCAAGAAAAAGCAAACAAATATGGTTTAAGGGCACCAATACATAAAATCCCACTTTATAATGTCACTCACACACTTACCTGGGGTAATGCATCTTGTTCTGATCACTTTCATACCAGCCATTTGTAAACAAACCAGAGGGTTTGTTCACTGATGAACAATAACATCGAATAGAGGTCAGCAGAAACAGTTTTACAAGGAAAGATTGCTGGAGCTAAAATATATCTATTGGGCTGAGTAAATACAAGAAAAGAGAAGTGCATTTTAACATTGAACTATAATATTGAAGGGTAAGAAGCAAAAACCAAAGAGGGAGATGAATTAATTAGTGTGGTGCCCAGAGGTAGGGGAGGAAGGATAATGAAGAGTAGTGGGATTAAATTAGGAAAAGCAAAATTTAGGCTGAGTACAAAGAAAAAACCCGTACTAATAATGAGTTTTATTATTTCGGGAATTAGTCTCTCAGGTGAAATGATGGAAACACCTGTCTAAGATTTAGGACTTTTAAATTTAGGTTGTGCAAAGGCACTAATATATGATACACAAAGCACGTACAAAGGCATACACACTTTGGGGAACAAAACAGTGCTGGTAGGGATAGAAAGAGCGGATGCGGCCACATCCTGTCTCAGCTCTGTGACTAGAGTACAATTACCAACATCCTCTTCAAGAACTGCCCGAAACACAGCCAGCACACACGTCATACAAGCTCTGTTTGAAGCACTGCCCACATGGGAAAGAGGTGGGCATGTTCACCAGGGGGCAGGCACTCAGGTAGTCGGCAGAAGTGCACAGCCCAATGTAATCCCAAGCACAGCGGACTAAGGACACGTCAGCACACTTGGTCTTTGTTCCCAATTCCATCACTGCCACCCTTCCAGGCCTTCCTTAGCATGCCTTTACCTACCACAGGCAAAACAGTTTGAAGGCAACAGAGAAAGAAATCAATAAGCAAAAGGCTGAACTTTGTTGTTCCAAATCAAGTATATTGTCATGCCATGTTGTTCAGAGGCCAGGCTTGGTGCTCTAAGCCAGAGCACACTGCTTTTGAGCACTTTCAGGAGTCAATAGGGCAGTTCAGAGGCACGGCTGCTATTGCTGCTCCCTCTTTGTTTAGTTCACCAAGGCCAAAGGAGCCCGCTAACTCCACCGTAAAATAAAATAAAGCATCCCTTCAAAATGGGCTGCAAGATGAAAGTGCCACACTGCAGTTGGCAGTCTGATTCCTTGTTCATAGCACTTTTCCTGCTATCTTAAGTGGGAAGCATCATCCAAACCTGTTCTTTTTCTGGGGTTTGCTTTGCCTATCTCACATAAAAGTGAAAAACAGCAAAAGCTTTGCAGGTAATTCTGAAAGGACTGCAGGAACCACAACCGGATAAACAGTTTGTGCCTAATAACAGGCAAGCTGTTCACCCAAGTGCAAAAGAAGGGTTAAATGCTGTAGCTTTATCAGGAAATTTGAGGCTTTAAACTGGAAGCAATTTGTTCAATGGCTATTTTGACCATAGAACTTCCTAATCTCTGTTCCCATAAAGTTTGGCTTGGAGCCAGCCAGAATGGTTCGTTTCAGCTGCACAGATATCTTCCACAGAGGAAATAAAAGGATTTCAAACCCCGGAGTCATTTCCTTTGGTTCTCGGCTCATTCAGAAAAAATGTCCTTTCGGTCAGTGATATCTCCAACTTAATTCCTGCACCATGACTTTTTTAAAAAAAAAAAAAAAAGTCTTTGTGGGAAACTTCTTCTGAAGGTTTGGAAGTGTGCCCTATAAGCTCTTTGCCAGTTGGTGTAAAATACCTCCTTTACTCCCAGAAGTTCACATAGCCAAACATCCTCTCCATTTCTGCATTAACTCTAAGCTTACCAGAAGTTCTTACTCATCTTGCACTTCCCATTTAACAACTAAAGGAGATATTCACACTTACATGCAGAGAAGTAAGAGTTTGCAGAACTGTGCATCAAAATAATCCACTAAATGTACTCAAATCACAGGAACTGATCCATGTGCAGCTTCAGAGGTAGCAGTGCAAGCAGAACAACTAAGTACCTACCAGTGCAGCAATGCATTTCCCAAAAGTATCATAGATTTTAAGACACTATAAGCCTCTGTGTCTCACTTTAGAGTGCAGTTGACAAACATTTGAAGATTCAGCCTCAAATGTGAAAAGTGATCCAAAAGATCCAAACAGGATATGCATGCAGGCCAGCCAACATAAATACCAGGAGTGTAATGTCCTCTCCCAGTGACTGCAATACGTACTCCTTGAGGCTCCAACCCTAAGCATGTAGTCAGGGTTTCACTGAAATAATGGAGGTAACCTTTTTGACATGCAATCGAGCTGTAACGACCGAATTCATTCCAAGCATATCACACCTGGGAATGCTACCTTCACATCATCACAAAAGAGAGAGGATCCTTTCCAAAAATATCCTCAGGCCTGTTACATGTCTAACAGTACCATAGAGCAAAATACCGAGGTGCAGGACTCGGTATAAATGGAAGTATTTGTGGGTTCTGCAACGGCAAACTTACATATCCTTTGTCCTAAAAGGAACTTTGAAGCACCAGGATGCTTCAGAGCTGACACACATTTCATCAAGAAGATTGATTTTACTGAAACTCAAAGGCTTCTTCAGTACTGTGTTTCAGCACACATCTAATAATAAGTATACAATCCTAACGTGGCCCTTTTTATGTTCAGAAAATTCAGAAAGCAGAGTAAATGACACATGCAAAATGGAAACGTTAATGAGTTGAACCCTACTGTCAACTTTAAATGTCAGTGCAGATCTTGTGACTGATAATTAAATTACTCTTTCTAGGAAAGTTTATCACCAGACCAAAATTACATTTTTAGTTATTATTTATGAATTGAGCCTTGTATAACTTTCATTTAAATGCTCACAATTGTTTATTCTTGTGTTATAATGATTCAAGGTGTTATATGAGATGGACTGAGCCATCAACTTCTGATAAAGTAGTTCAACACATATACACTCATATTTACATATATCTCCATTCATATCACAAGCCTCTTGATAACACTGATCAGCAAAGGGCAACTGAGGTCTTAAAATTGAAAGCCTTCTTTAGCTTAACTCGTATTTTCTTAAACATCTTGAATAGCACAGACCAGACATTCGATCTGTGGACGTCTACTAGAGACAAGATAAGCTATAATATTAAATTTTGTTTCTGTTTTCTGAAGGAATATGAGGGGCTATCCAATTTATAAAATAAATAAGCAAAATAAATAAAGAAGCACAATTTTCTATATGCTGATCCAAACACTTTTATATTGCAAAGTTTCCTCCACTGAAATCATTATTGACCAGGAAAAATAGAAGCACAGAGATACAGATGAAGCATATAGAACAAAAGGTGTATGGGAGATCTAGAGAACAACTAATGTTTCTGAGGGTGATGTGGACCTACACTGTAATTATAATGGTACCTTTTTCCTTTTTCCCATTCTTTTTTAAAGCTGTATATAAATTAAAACCAAATGTTGACTGGAAAGTTTCTCCCCTCTTACATTCCACTTTTCTTCTCCTTTTCAGTAATGCCAAACCCAGGAGCAGAGTGTCAGTAAAGACTGTCTAAATTCAAATGAAATTTCTGGTTTCACTTAGTACTATGGGTAACATGTGCTTCCACTCTTCCTGAAACACAGTGGGAACACAGGGTTTTAAAATTGTAATCTGAAAATCCTATTTTCTTATGAGCCTTATTAATATGAAATGACTCAGTGATAGTCTCAACTTCCAGTTAAAATAATAGAAGAGCATTTCATAGCCATTCCTCTACCTTATCCTCACTCCCAAAACACAGCAAGCTCACCTTTGCTGAGCTTTTGAAGGTTAATTTGACAAAATCTATTTTGGAATAATTTTTTTCTTTAATGTGCAAACCTGCAGACATTTCCTAGGCCTCACACTGGCAAACACACAGGTAATTTGCAAGGAGATGAACCGTAAAGGAGCCACACTTCACTCCTCCAGCTCCTGCTCCCAGTCATTTCAGTAAATCATCACCGCCTCCACTGCCGCGCACCCCAGTGCAGCCAGTCAGCCTGGCTAAGGACTGTTGTGCCCCCACTTTAGCCCAAGAGTTGGGCTTTGCTCTTCAAAGAGCTGCCCCAGAAGTCATTCTCCAGGTAATTATGTTTTTTTAAAGGGTGGTAGATATTGTGGGAGAGTGCCACAGCCCTAGGAGCCCTGAGCGAGCACCCAGAGGAGTCCAGTTCCCACACTGGCTGCAATGGCCCCAAAGAGAGCAGCCCTAAAAGGATCATCCCTTCCAGCTCCCTCCCCAACACTCCTTGTGGGGTTGTGGCTATTTAGGTTATTGAAAAAGTTGTATGAAATGATGCACTAATATACTACATCTTACAGTATTTCCCTGATTCCAGACTCAAAATATTGTGGGAACTCTATGAAATGAGTGCAGGCATTTGGACAAAAATTTGGTCATTGAACCCTGACTGCACTCTCCAGTAGCCTTGTGCCACAGCTCCTGTCATAAAAACTGAGCTTGCTCCACCCTGTGTACCACAACTTGTCTGCTCTGGTGGTCAGAAACTCTCACCCATATTAAATCATGGCCTGTTTATCCTTGCTTACTCTCGCTGTAAGCACTGTGCACACATTTTTTTCCCCTTGCCTAATACCAGACAATGATTTCTTCACAGACATTCCTATTTTATTCTGTTTTTGTGAATGTTCTTTTAAATGCTATGTCTTTCACTCCTCACTAATCCCTCTATAGTCTTTCAAGCAAGAAGAGCCCAAATGTTCCCAAGAACTAAGCTGAGACCATTGAGTCAAATAGATCAAATAGGTCACCTGGATGGAAAGAAGTGGCAGAAACAACCCAATCAAATCAAATACTTAGGGAAGAAGTTAAAGTGGAAATTAACCAACTTACTATGCCAACTATCATTTCTGTGTCTTCCCCAGGGCAAAGCTGCACACAGGAGTGTGATGCACAGGCAAGTTACCACCTTCAGCAGGAGATTCTGGCTCCTGAGAGCAGGAAACTAAATGAGAGGGACTGGATGAGACAGGGAAATTCAGAAGCTGCACCTTTGGGGGACACACACACACATATATTTTCCAAGCAATCAAGCCAAATCCTGATAACTAAGACAGGGGAGAGGTTCATAGAGAGAGTTCAGCAGTACCATGCAGCAGGTCCAAGTATATTAGACCAGCTGCCAGTTTAAGGCAGGACTTGGGTGGTCAAGTAGGACATGATCCAGTGCTGGATTTTCCCTGCTGAAAGCTTGCTGACGTTTCATCTTCTTGCATCAACAGTGTCCTTCTAGAACTCAGAGCTAATCAGAAGAAAGGAGCAGATTGGAGTGATGACAATCTCTCTCACCAGGCAAACAGATGGGGCAGTTGGAAACCTTGGAGAAAACCAGAGGGTGATCACTAGATCTACCCCTCTTGCAAACAAAACAACAGGCCAGAGAACCTAAGTGGACCTGCTGTAGGGGAAGGTAACCACAGAGTCACTCAAATATGGTGCTGACAATACAACTGAAACAGTAGTAGCTCCCTAAGTGTTTTAAGCCTTAAGAAATAAGAAGGGTGAACTCAAATACGCACTATAATCAGAAAACACTCATGTATTAGAAAGACTGTGGAAGTGAGGTAATGAGTGGACCATCGTAACACCAAGATATAACATGCATGGCACAGACACTGTAGGCTGTGCTGCTGGGGTAGAAATGATCAGACTAAGCACGGCAGCGAGTAAGACAGAACCTGCAAGAACTGAAGTGCAGACCTTCAGTAAAGCAGTAAAGACAGCAAGAGGAGGGCTCATAGAGGACTTTCATTATCCTTACACAGATTGGGCAAAACGGGATATAAAGCAAAGATCCCATTTTCAGGTGCTATTTCAGCCAGCATCTGCTGAGGAAGCCCAGGAGAACAGGTGCAACTCTTAATTTTAAATGGGCATAGAGGAGGTTACAGGACAAATTGACAAAAGTGAATACTAACAAATTGCAACAGATGGTATTCACCCTCCCTGTTTGAAAAGAACTTCAGGATGCAATAGCTGACTACACACACTAAAAATTGGTGTACAGCTTCTTTTCCAAATCTGACTTTGTACCTGAGGACTGGGAGGTGGCACACATGGTCACAATGTTCTGAAAACATCACGGGTAAGGTCCGGGTACCTACAGGTCTGTAAAATTGGCATCGAATTACCAGAAATTACAGAAACAGAGTAAAATCAATGGAAATACAATATGTGGAAAGAGTTAACCTGGCTTTTGTAGGTTTGTCTCACAGACTTATTGGAGTTCTTTGAAAAGGTCAACAAGCCTGTGGATAAGGGTGATCTGGCTAATATAGTCTACTTGGATTTCCAAAAGGCATTTGACAATGCCCTCACAAAAGATTTCTTAGGAAACTAAGCAGCCATGGCTTAAAAGCAAAAGTTCTTGGATAAACAATTGGTTAAAAGATAAAAACAGGGGGCAGAGGGCATGATCTTTCTTTCAAGAGGAGAATGGCACCAATGGACTTCCACATGGAGCTTTGCTAGGAACCACACTACACAACCACTCCTAAATGACAAGAAGAGGCTAAGCAGGGAGGTGACAAGATTATTTAGGAGACAAAACAGGAGAGACATCTGTGAAGAACTGCAGAAGGACCTTATTAAGCTAAGTGTAATAAACCAGAAGAAGAAATTGAATGTAGATAAATGTAGTGATGCACAAGAGAGAAAATTCAGGTTTTACAGTATAAAATGATGCCCTTTGAACTGTCCATAAAAATGTCAGTTTACTATTTGCTCAAAAAGGCAAACTGCATCCCAGGAATCATTACAAAAGAAGTAAAAAGCAAGGCAAAGAATATACAGCAGAAATATTTACACATATTTCCCTGTCAGCCCCTCCTTTCCAATAACTTTTGAACTGACTGACCCCATTCAAGCAAATTTGACTTGAGGTAGCAATCTCAAATACTTATAAATTCAAAATCCTCAGTCTCATTACTAGCACTAGTGAAAACATGGCAAAGGCTTGTTAATCCCAGCAGACTCAGAAGGATTTGTTGCACAGCCTACACCCCTCTCCTTTAAATGTAACTATTTGACCCCTTCTGCAGTAACAACCCAAGAAAGTAGAGCATAGCAAGCAGTAGCTATGCAATTCTTTCTGATGTAACAACTCAAATTCACCCAACTTGATAAATATGTATGTGTCTCCAAAACTCAACGCATATTTAGTCTCTATTGCAATGGGTTTTTTCTCTAATAATTGCCTATACTAGCAATAAAACTTGTTTTTATTTAAGAAGGAAATTACCAAGACAATGTGCAACAAATAAACAAAAATTAAATCCTCACATTTTGAATGCAGATTTTTTCCTTAGTTTTGAAGTTTTTTCTAAAGACACATTCCATCAATTATGTGGAATTTACCCTGCAATTTACTGTGAGCTGGTGACTGACAAGAGCAACGAACATACCTCAGGCAAACCAGGTCACTCAGACTTTTTGTTGCTGTTTTGTGATTAAAGGTTGACCACAAAACCCTTTACGTTCTGCAGAATGACATGCTTGGTTGCTTAAATATGCAGGCAATTAACATAGAGATAACATGCATTTAAATGGAAGTCCCATTGACCCCCATCTCCTGACTGCAACCTTTGCTCTGAAAGCAGACAGCTTAGCAAAAATATTCAATTAATAAAAAGCCATGAAGGGCAACAAGTCCATTTCAATTAATTTAAAAATAAATAGTGTTTACGGCTCCATATTTAATAAGTTAATAAAAACAACACCATGACAAATATCACAAGCAACAAGGGAACGTGCCTGAAAGATCTTTATAAAGATCACATATTAAAAAAAATTCTGGTTTTCTCCTTTATTTAGAATAAAACACTATATTCTATAAGCAATGAAACAAAGAAAGACTGCTGTCTTATACATTTAAGCCCCATATTTCTTGCCTCTGCCCATGTCCTATACCAAGCGTGACATTTCAATTTGCTGCAGAGACTCCAATCCCTCAGCCTAATCATTTCTCACTGCTTCCACCCTCTCCTCTCACACTGTACCTCCCTCCCAAACTCTTTGTTAGGCAAAACCAATACAAGCTCTGGCTCCACCATAGATGAGCAAGTAGTGAACTACTGTAGTTATTTCAGCTGAAGCAAACCTAAACCTATCCTGGATTTCTTGTAGTGGGAGTATCAAGTGTTCATTCTACTCAGTTTGCCATTTTCTGAAAATACATAACTTGGTTGTATTTGAAAGTCACAGTCCTCTTTTGAAGTCCTAGTCCTCATTTGCTTTAAACAGGACAACAAGTTGTAAACTTCTATGTGAACAAAAAATTGAAAGCTTAGAGACTCTGTAATGATAAACCAAACTAAGGAAATTGAACCATTTGTAATTTTTTGATCAAACTTGTAGTTTGGGGGTCCAGAGAAACCACATATCACACCACTGCCATCTAATGGAAGAAAAGATCAGCCCATCATTGGTCCTGGGGAAGACCCAGTCAGACAAGAACTATTTCATCAAGTAGAAGAGGTGTTTCTACCACCCCTAACATGGCCTCCTCCTTTTCTCATCTATAAATTTAGCTCTCCTCAAAACATTCTGTGTTGAAAAAACTTACTAAATGTTATCCAAATGTAGGACTATTCTCAGGAGAGCTGGAAGACTGGTTTGGGGTTTTCTTTTGTGGAGAATTCAGTATTTCAAACAAGTGTCATTTAACTCCATTCAAAGTCACAAGATCACTCACCGTACCTAAATTAATTGTGGACCCTGCTCTTTTTCAAAGAGCTGCTAAGTCCATAGAACAAAGTTGCCTTTCAATTATTTTTTCTAGAATGCAATCATTCTCTGTACCATTGATTAGTACCTAAATGTTTATGTGGTATGGCTACCACAACCTAAATAGATGGAGCAATATTAATAACACCCATCAGTTCCCTAGAACTGGTGTGGGTGGGTTCTTTGATCAGTATTGAGGGAGCTACATCTTTATTGCCAGAGGTTATGATTTTTCTCATGTGTTGCACATCTATTCCTACTTGAGTAATCCTACGCCACCTCTAGACAGGCAGCCCTCAAACACTGTGAAAAACAGATTTAATAAAAATGATGGCATGGTCTATCATTGGTTTATTCTGAGAGTATACTATCTACCAAAAAAGACAACATCTCCTTAATTCATCTGGGTAAGGGAGCTCTGCTCTTCTAAACAAAAGCCAGGGACATGCAATAATAGGTGACATCTCTGTTGGCATACCACAGAACTGAAGTCGCACTGTAATTCATAACTCTGATTCAGAATGGTTCCTGTTGAGTACCCATGTTCAATAAAAGTCTCTTAATTTAACTCATTATTGAATTGTCACTATATCAAGTCAGCATTTGCTTTGCATATACTGTATACTCTCAGAGTGCCTGACAGAGTTGGCTCCAGCAAGACTAAGGAGCTGGGCACTGTCCTCCTCGTGCCTCTGCCTGGTGGTTTCCACAGGTCAGCTGCTGTGCTGAAGGTCTTGAGACTTTTGAGAAACTAACTTCTCAACCATCACTTTTAGAAGCGATGACCTGCCTTCAAGCAACCAGAGGCCAAACACATTTACTGGTGTGTGAGATGATCTATTATGGCATCAGGAAAAAAAAAATAAATTAAGCAAACTGATTCTGCAAGACAGCTGGAAAAGCCAGGACATTGTAAGGAAGCGTTCAACAAAGCTGATTATGAGCCACTGTTCAGAGAAAAAAATCTCTTTTGTTCACTTCTGTGCTATGAAATAGATATTTCCAAGTCTGCTGAGACCACTAAGAGCCTACTAACATTACCCAGTCCCAAAATGCACTTCAAGCACATGCCAAGCTACTGGCAAAGTTTTATACAGACCAATGAATCAAAACATTAATCACTGTGTAGAAATGGAAATTTCACTTTTTTATTTCTCTGGAAAGAAACAAAGTTAAACTAATTATTTGTCAGTGATATGGGCCTGTAGATTTTGAAAGCAGTAAATTAAGAATAATCACAGATTAGATATGTCACAGAATACTTCAGCATCTTAGGACTCCTTACAGAAAATATTTGCTAGGCCATGAGTTCATTTATGAAAAGATAATGACCCAGGAAATTTTTTCCTTAATTGCAAAGAAGCTGTTTAAGAAAGTGTCTGGGGAACTAATTAGGAAGGAGTTTCCTCTGTAGAGGACCTGGCTTTAAACTCAATAAGCAATTTTTAGAGGACTTGAGACAGAGCACCGTTTAGACGCAGTCAAGAATGTTTGCTGAGATGCAACAACATTTTGCAGACATGGAGGCAGGTACGTCTCTGAGTCCTCGCCCCGGCAGTGGCCAGGGCTGGCACGTTCCAGCTACGAGGACTTGCTCAGCACAATTCACTGAATCCTTTCCTATTTCACTTCAGCAAATGTGGAAAGCATTCAAAAATACACAAACAGGAGAATCTCTACCTCCAAGCAAAAGTGAGATTTTTCAAAATACCTGCACATTTTCCAAGACACATAATGCCTGCTGGCCAACCCGACAGGTGTCAGGGAAATAGATCACTCAACACTCCCCTTGAGTGCCATTGCTTTGTTACAACACCTAAACATCCATAAATACATCATCTGTAAATTCAAGGGGATTAGCTACATACTTATTTTTGAATATACATATGCACTTTTTTCCCCTCCATATAGTTTCTTGGTAACTCCTTAAAATGGTCAGATTTACAGAGCAACAGAGCTCATGAGCCCAGAGATCAAATAAGCTTGTATTTGATAAGCTAGGGTGTGAACTTACACTTCATTTGTTAGTGAACAACCTCATGGCTTGTTACTTGCACTTTATTTTGATGTATGCCTGCCATTAGGGTGTTTAGATGTCTCCTTTAAGTATTTTTAATAAAGACTTGACTCTTGGTCTCATGTGGTTACATAATATCACTCTTCAATTTAAAGAGAAAAAAATTATCTCAACCTTTACTTATAAAAACTACAGGAGTGAAAGCAAAAAAAAACTGAAGTTAAAACAAAAAAAAAAAAAAAACCAGAAAACAAACTAAAACCCCTCCAAAATCACAAATTTTAAACAACCAGCCTCATGTTATTTAATGTATCTCTTTTTATCAAAATCATACCATTGCAAGTTTACTTTTTTTCCTTGTAACTGTTTTAAAATGGGGACTCAGTGAGATACGGTTTTATCAGCTGGCTTGCTAACTGCAAGTGGTACAATTCAGCATATTTTGTGCACTCTGTTCAAGAGACTCAAGACCAGAAGGACCAGATTAGTTGTGACTGCTACAGGTCAGTAGTGAGATGGATCACAGAGCCATAGATAAAACTTGCTGAATGCCTGCCCACACTCAGCATCTGTCCAGCCTTCACAAACACCACATTGTCAGAAAATCTGCTGAATTAAAATATTCCATATTGCTACACTTTTAATAACTTGAGAACTATTATGCCACTGATTACATAAAACTTTGCAGTGGATCAAAAATGGCCAAAATAAAAAATTTAAAAAATTTTTAAAGAAAGAAAAGAAATGCAAACAAGCAAAACTAACGCATAAAAAATCAGCACATCTATTGTCTCTCCCGGCATCGAAAACAGGACTGATTTATTTGCTACACAACTCTAGAGTTTCAAAATTAAATAAGTCTCTTTTACAAATTATTTACTTTCTAGAAGATCCATTTCCCCTTGAAGCACACTGTGCATGCCCTCCTAGTGTGAACAGTTTACAGTCTGTGATCAGGCACAGACTTACTCGTCTGGATTTTTTTCCCTTTCAAAATGGCAATTCTGAGAATCATAAATTACACAGCACAGTTATTGTAATTTGAGCTTATTCCCAATAAATAAATTTTATTAACTAAATAGCTTTCTGTGTAGTTTAGCTCTTTCCCAGTAGATTATTATTTTACATAGAGTTGCTTCATGTTGCTAATCACAACCACATTGTGCCATCTTAAGTATATGAATTAATAAGCATAAAGTAAAAAAATGTGTAATTTCATATGGTCACAAATAACCTGTAGTCTTCATAGAACACGTACCAAAAATTACTTCCGAAAATTTGAAGTCACGAAAGTATTTTGTCTAACATACATACCAAAGTATATCTACAACATGCTTACAAGCTTTGTTTATCAGAACACCAGAGCAAAAGCCTTCAGCACATTAAGCTCCAACACATTAGAGTATTTAGGGATGCTGGTGAACTTAAGCAGATGAGGAGCAACACTGACACAAGGCAGGACAGGCTCCTTTTGGGAGATATGAAACACCACTTTATTATGCCATTCCAATTATCTCCAGCACTTACAGTAAGCCTCCAGTTATTCCATTTTTGTTACACAAATAAATTTTCAATTTATAAAATAGGTCATGGTAAATTTTAAGTCCTGGTCTAAAAACAGAAAGAAAACTGGAGAAATAAAATTGTATGTGATATATGGTGGTCTAACACAGATGACATCATGGCATTTTTTTAATTGTAAACCCACCTCAATCCTAATGACTGCACATCTGCATCCCCAGTATCATATTTTAAAAATGAATAGATCATTGCTAACATTTCTCAACAAGAAAAATGTCATAATGAAATATTAAAATTATAAACAGAGTCGCTAAAGTTCCCCTCATCATGTTAGGCACATTTCTCTCCTAAGACAAACACTGCTATTCAACAAATCAAGTCACCCATGGTTTAAAAAAATATACATAAAATGAAGAATATGTCTTTGAGGTGTTTGTCTCCTACACATTACTGTGATTCATAGGTTCTATTTATTAAAAAAATTCCCACAGGTGGGATTTCAGACTTTTTGCCATTCCCTGTGCTCATCTTCTAAAGTCCTAGCAAAATACTCAAAATCATACGAGCTCCTGATTAGACCAGGAAGCAAATCTGCATGCATGCAATTACAGTGTCTGCAAGGGCAGACGCAGATGACAGTAATTCATACTCTAAGAAATGGGCTTGTGTATTTGGCAGATTAACTGTTCTGTATTCCATTGCTATGAGGTATGGAAACTGTACTGTGAAACAACCATTACTCATTCCCTCAGCTCTAAGCACGTAGGTCTATCAAAAGCAAGCCAGTCTGCAAGAGGGCGGGGGGTGAGGGCTGCAAAGGGAAGAGTCTACACGTTTCAGATTAACGCTTCTCTTGAATGGTTTCTTTTATTTCATTTCCCCTACTTTTTAAATTAGCAAATACAGTAGGCCTAGAAGGGAAATGTGCAAGGGGAAGAGGGAAAGAGGGGAGGGAAAGGGGAAAAGCAAAACCAGCCGAAATTCTCCAACTTGTTCATTAGGGGGTTCGTGTTTGAACATCTGAATGAATCATGTGTCTGTTTTTCATTATTCTCCATATGTATTTGTTCTCTGCTTTGTTCAGAGATTTCTGGCCATGTTGTCATGACTGTGCTTATTTTGTTTTATATATTGTTCTATTACAGGGTGATTGTTACTTCTCCTCTGTCTCACTTAGCAGTTATGCCACCAACAAAGAGCAATCTGAAAATGAGAGGTTACGTCGAAAGGTTTCCCTAGTGACCTCCCTTGCAGCATATATGATTACTTTAGATCTGACTGCTTAATTCATACCAGGGAGAAATCCTCAGATAACACTGTTCCTTAGCATGACAGGAATGTGGTGGGTATCTTTTTCATAATCTGAGGAATACTGGAGAATGACATAAAGTCCATTGAAGAGTGTTTTCCTCATTTTTCCAAGAGGAAAGCTAATACTTCTTGCTAAGCAGTAACTCATTTTAACAGATTTGTGGTTACATGGGGTTTTTGAAATAATTTCTTTGCTAAATTAAATATTTTCTACTTTCAGCTTTACTTTATACCTTGGTAAACAGACAAATGACACTGAAATAAATGCTGAAATCACTAATCATGTGATAACTTCTATTATCTCCTTGAATTTCATCCACCCTACTTCAGTGGATACACATCACAGGATGATGTGTTCATTTAACAAGATAATCTCATACTTGGCAGAAAGTGAGTGATACCCAGAAGACTGGAAAGGAGCAAACAAATAGCCTGGGTTTGTTCCTGTTTGTTGTTTGGTTGTTGGGTATTTTTGGTGGGGTTTCTTAAGGAATAGATGCACATACCAGTGAACTAGAGATACTTTTAACTTCTAGAAGAATCTTAGAGCAAGCAGTCATATAAATTCATTCACAGACCCTCAACGATAACAGGTGATCAGTACCATGCAGCATGGATTGAGCAAGAGTAAATAATGTCATATCATAATTTTGGCTAAAAGTATATAACCAGTCTTATGGATAGCTCAGTACTATATATTTTAGTTAAACCTTGCTCCTCTCTCATAACTTGAGCAGATAGGAGAAAAAGGGTCTAGTTGAAAAATGCTGTGATGTAGGTGTCAAACTGATTAGGAGATCCAATTTGAGAAAGAAGTTCTCTATGGCTCAGTGTTGCCACAACTGGTTTTCTGAGAGGGTTTCCTCAAAAGTCTTCCGGTATTATTCAGTCTTTTCCACATTGTCTTGTCCAGTGGATTAGAGAAACCATTTATTAACTGTGAAGAGGATACTAAAGAGGTAAGTGCTGCAAACACTCTGGAGGCTTAAGCTTATTCTGAAATCTTAGTTAATTAAAGAGTAGCCAAAAAAAATAAAAATAAAAATCAGATAAATTTCAATACAGACAAATGAAAAGTTCAAGCTTTAGGAGGGAATAATCAACAACACAGAGCAGAGCACACAATAAGGAATGCCTGGTTAGCAGCAGTGCTGGAGAAAAGAATAACAGAACTGGGGTCTGCAGAGAATCTTTTCGCAGAAATCAGCACCATTGTTCTCATGCAACACTCTGTATCTCACAGATGCATCTATATTTAAAATACACATAGTTATTTATATGTATACATTAACAAAGAGGAGAGTCATGTGATCACAGAGCACACAAAGGAAATAACTTGTCCATACTATTTAGAATTACAAGATTTAGGGCATCTAAAATTGTGTGCCCAGCTCCAAGGTCTTCAGTAAGGAGTCAGCTAATTAGAGAGAGACCAGAAAAGTGCAGTATAATCAGAAATTTAAATAAATTGCCTTTGAGGAAAAAGTTAAAGGACTAGTGGTTAGTCTAACGAAAAAAAAGGCAGATGCAGAGCAGTCTTCAAATATATATGTTTGCTACAAAAAGGAAAGGAATAAACTGCTCTGCATGTCCACTGGGGATAAGAAAAGAAGCAATAGACTTAAATTGCATCAAGAGAGGTTTGGGTTAGACATTAGGAAATGCTTCATTATAGTGAGGAGAGGGAGCGTTATCAAAGATTGCCTGAGGAGCTTGAGGAATCTCCACCATTGGAGGTCTCTGAGCGAAGTTTACAGAAATACCCCTCAGCAGTGGGTTAGAGCTGATCCCACCCCAAGGCAGGTCCTGACCTCTTCAGGTCCCTTCCACTTCTGATTCATAGCAAGTTGTTGTTTGGGGGTTTTTTGTATTTTTAGTCTTACTGAAAAGAAAGGAAATTGTACCCAGCATTTAAAGCAGTACAACACCTATTCCTTTTATGCCATGAAGCATACTGTCAATAAATTCAATTATGTTTATGATCTTTTAATGGCATCACTTATGTCATAAAGATCCATCTTTGAAAATACAAATAGTTATCTCTGCCCTACAGTGTAATACAACATGAAAGCAAATTTTTTACAAAATTTCAGCTCACTGTTATATGGCTCCTGCTATGATAGTCTCGAAGCTAACTACAATGTAAAGAACACCATACCTAGACATTTTTCTTTCTCAAAATTCTACCAGTCATATTCTTTACAATATTTTCACTTCACATTTTGTGTTTCACAAACAGATCCATTCTTTTCCTTGTTTACCACTGGCAATGGGAACAAAGGAAGCTCTGCTCATGAGGGTATTTCTTTATAACGCAATCCAAAAATAAAAAAAAAAAAAGCAAAAAATCCATCAAAACCCAAATACAATTGGGTCTTATTCCTGCTGTGATATTCAAAGAAGTACAGAGTGATGTTATCAGAATTCTGCCAGAACAGTGCCCAAAGGAAATAAAATGCACATTCAGGCAACAGCAAATGTATGGCAGTACAACTCAGGATGATGGCCCATGATTGACTGGGTTGGGGGAGTTTTCTAAGAATAGAACTGCCAGTCTTCCAACTTGTTTTCCTCCTGAGCAGCTAACGATTGCTGTTTATGGCAGGCAGTCATGCACTTCTACAAACTTCAAAACCATCTTTGGTACCGATGGCAGGATTTTGTCCCATCTCATAATTTCCCCAAATGTCTTCTCTGCTGCTTCTCTTCACACCTTATTTGACCACTCATGAGATATCCCTGAACTGCAATGCCTTTCCTTTTCACTAACTCATATAGAAATGTTATCCAGAATGTGCTTCTTATCAGAAGATCCCACTGCAGCAGATCTTATTACTCCAAAAGGATTCTGTATACCACTAGTGTAAAGTTACAGAGTCATTTTAAAGCACAGCTTTTCCCCCCACAGCTTCAATGACACTGCAGACTCATAAATGAGTAACAATTCTAGTCCTGAGATACTTCTAGACATGTTAGTCTATATTTATCTCAGCAGATATAGCTATATGCACACACATGAAACATTATATTTCACTAAAAAATATTTTCATACATTCCCAAAAAAATTAAGACCATAAAACTGAAAGAAGAATTATTTTTAAATCTTGGTATTGGAACTTACAGACCTATTTGTGTCATAAAGAATATTTTCTTCTTCCATTAGCATAGGCCAAGACTTCACAAAAATGTAAAAATTAGACCAGGTTTTCCTTGGAAAACTTTTCCCGAAGGTTTCCCAGTTTTATATAGGAAATTAATTTGCATCACTGATGATATCATTCAAATCAGACAGCACTATGTGGTTAGAAGGTAATTTACTCTTCTGCTGAAGCAATTTAATACTTGTTCTGATTTGTGATTTTCATTTTGTTTGTTAATGAAAAAAATTAATGAGCAATGTTACTGGAAGCACAACTCTAAGCTTTGGCATTATTAAATATGTTTGTAATATACTGTGCATTATGTTGATTGCACAGTTGGAGCCAAAGCTTTGGCAGTCAAGCCACCAGTCAATCATTCAAACTGATAATGAACTCGCAGGGTGGACGCTTTGCACGTACCTTTGCACTGATTTGTGTTTTTGTCAAGAATTGCCTTTGTGGATACAATTTTTCCATACCTATGGAGAAAACAAAAATACATGTTATTATAGTTTAATAAAGTACATAGTGATTTTTGCATGCATATAACACATATACTAGCAATAGATCTAGTGCTCTTTAAAAATGTTTGTCTGATAATCCTGGAGAGGTTCCTTCTGCCACTGTAGTTCAAACCACACCTTCAGAGTTCTCCAGAAGAACAGTGGTCATTTGCCACATCCTGTCCATCTCTACCAGCATAAATGCCAATTATAGTACAGATTTTAGAATGCTGATACTAGTAAATAGATTTCTTTGATTAAATTAATTAGGTTTGCTAAAAACAAAATGTTTGTTTAAATACAGATTGACCACATTCCTCCAGGATTAACAAAAATGCAGGAATCACGGCCATTTTTTATATGGATGCACACACAGCTGTGGTCATGTACGTACATCCATGCCTATGTATAAACACTCTATCCAGTTGGGATATACAAAAGCTTTGAGGTTTACATGCATCTCCCAGCTTTTTCCAAGATAAATGTTAATAGTCATTTGAATTTATATCACCTCCCATAGACAGTATAGCACTGCACTGCAATTTGATAGACTTAGCTTGATGAAGGGGGAATTCAGGCAGCTACAACTTGTTATATTAAGCAACTGGACCATAAAATAGGTGTCTATGTTTACCTCACAGAGATTAAGATTAAAAATGCAGACTTAATAGCAAGTATCACAAAACCATGGTAAAGACCACAGAAGATGGAATTTATGGCTGAATGTAAGACATCAGGAAAATATACAAAATAATTTTATTTCTTAAATCACTGATATGTCTTCATTGAAGAGAACTTCCTCTAAAATGTCCTTACCCAGATTTTTTTAAAAAGCATTACTGATACTCTGATATACTGGGCTTTCATTTGCAGGACTTTTCCATGGAACACAAATTTCTCCATCGGCAAAGAACATAATACTTTATAAAGGGAATGGTACCATAACTCATGGGGTAAAATGGACCCCTGAGTTTCAGTACAAGACCCAGAAAATGCTTAAATATCTCATTAAGGGGGAGTAGTACCAACAGGAAATAATGGGAACAGCCTGCCTAAAAGCATACTTTGACACCAGCAAAGATTTGAGTCACTTTTGCGCCTGACAAAAAGTTCTCAGCTGAACTTTCCATGTTGTGAGTGACATGTAACCACTCAGTTTAAGATAAAGGGCCCTGTCTCTCCATGTCTCTTTACTCTTGTTTTTGTGACTGATGCAAAGTGAGACCTTCCATTTCACTGTTTCTCCTTTCCCTAAGAACCCACAAAAACATTTGTTTCCATTTGACTTTCATTTTGGGGAGGAAAAACATGCTCTGCTTTATTTTGTTTCAGTCTGAAACCAGTCAGGAGGAGGAGGGAAAATTGACCTAAAGGCATTAACAAGTTGTGCCAGCTAAGTTGAGCCTCAATTCAGCCATCTTTTAGGACACAAAAATGTCACATAAGCCTTCCTCCCCTTCAGTCCCTCTACCCCCCTTTTTTGCTGGATTCTGTGCTCTGAAGGCAGGCATAAGCCATTGTACACTGCACTATGATGGCTATGTGGGCAGGTAGCTGTGAGTTTATTTTGCCATAGCTGGCTCCGCTCCAACCAAATACATAACAGATTTAATGTTAAGCATGAGATCACATGCTTTTCTAACCTCAGGTGTTTTCCAGAATTGGGGCCTTTATACTCACTTATGTTCCACTTAATTTTATAATTCTTCACGGTCATACCTGAAGTTGACTTTGGCCTCTAAGATATTAAAGCACATGCCTTAAGAAGGCAAAGCCAAATTCTCTGCCAGTGTGATTTATGGCTGTTCAGCGGGCCAACTTACCCAGCAGGAAATTTGGCCTGTGTGGTGCATCTTCATTTATTTGATTTATTTAGACCTAATATCAGATACATAAAAAAACATGCAAAAACATGCCTATCTTGTACAGTAATGGGCCTCTGACAGATATATGGAAAAACAATCCAACAAAAATCAGTGGCTAACCCACAACAACCTCAAATAAAACACAACCCCTACCTAAACTTCCGCCAACAAAAACTAACACCCAGCCTGCATTTCAGTGCAGCCACTCCTAATGAATTGATATGTTGTTTCATCCAAGTCATGTGAGAGCTAAAAGTTAACATTTCTAGCCAGCAGAGACAGGCACTTGTGGTTCCACTGCTTTTATTACAGATTTCCTAGAGTTATTTTCTACATACTGTGATCCTGCAAACAGTCACCCTAGAGGTTTTTCTCACAGAATTCTCTTCGGTTCAGGAGTCGTTTCCTCCCACATGCAAAGTTATGTGCACACCTTCACATTTGCAAAAACAGACATCAGAGTGGTGAGAGGCACCACAATAACAAACACTGTTATAGGCAATTAGCCATATGTCGGCGATTTAATCTACTGCTGTAAACCTTGAGTGCTACCACAAGAAAGTAATTGGAATTAATTTGGACACTGGTTCACAAAATATTTCAAGTAATTATTCTACAGCAATCAGAACATCAGTTCTGATGAAGAATGTTCGTTTGTGTGCTGCATGAAATCGGAAAGGTATTTTGTTCCTACAAATGTAGTCATCTCTCTTTCTCTCATGTGTGGAAAGTGGTATGAAGCTATGTTTCCTCTCCAAAGTTGTTTGTCTTTCTCTTTGTGTGACTTCTAATTGTGATTTGATGCACTCAGAAGTATAAAAAATGTATTCTTCAATGGGAATGCTCACAGAAATAAGGATAAAGTACATCAGAAGAGCTGACCTTTTGTTTTCTTAAATTTAAATGGAAACTAATTTAAAATTCAACATCCTGCACACTTGTGTTCTAAAAACTACTGATATCATTAATGTAAAAAATACCAAGTACAGTCTGCTTGTCATGGAAAAAATGTGAGCACTGTTTAATTTCCTCCTGAGTTATAGTTCATAGAGGTACTCTTTTAAAGATTTTGAATCAAAAACTCTGTTCATAAAAGCATAACTACAGAATTGAGTTCATCTCAATGCCATATTACCAACTCTTCAACATAATGGCTGTATCATTAAGGATAACCTACTTCATCACACTATCCAAGGAAATAAACATAATGAATCTGTGAGATGGCTACCTCAAGAATGTGTCTATTGAGATCTGAATTGGAATTGCTATTCAAAAGATTTCTAGACACTCTTCCCAAAGTGTTATCTAAATGCATAGTAAGCACAAATAAAATTGTTTAAGTGCTTTTAGAAATCCACTTAATAATTTATATTCAAGTATGCTTTTAATACTTTCCCATAATGACAATAATTTTCATGTAAAACCAGGTGGTCAAATTTGAAAGAGCTTCCATGTCAGGATCAACTGCACAGACTAGGAATTCACCTCATGAAAGAAGGATCCATACAGTGAGATAGTGACTAGTTGCCTTCATTGTTTCTCATAATGCATCATGACTGCCTAGAAAATTGTAAGATTTAAAAACTGAAGGTTTCAGAATGAAGCATTACTTGGGGAACTCATTGTCACAGCCCACATTGATGCCTCACAGAGCACATCATTACAAAAATCTACCATACGGCTTCTAGGATGGAAAATCTGTCACGAAATTAAAAGTAAAGACACATTTGTGGCCCTGGAAGTCACATACTACCAGAAACTGTGAGAGGATACCAGAGTAGCATCATCACATGTTGTCCCTGTTGTAACATCATGTACCTCCACAGCTGCTGAAACAAACTCCTATCTGACCCAGCCTAGACATTCTTATATTCCAAGATTAAACTAGGGGTGGAAATACCTTACAAACATATACATTTTTACTTTCTCATGTATATATCAGTTTGGGGTGAAACTATTCAAGTCATCTGATACCCACTATTAAAATATCAAAGGTCACTTAAAAACTCTTCACCTACAACCAGCAGTAACTCACACCTTGTCACACAGAATGTAGAACTAACGGAAGAGCCCACAGTGAGCACAGAGAAACAATCCCCCTGTTCAGTCCTGCCTACAGATCTGTACCAAAAGAGCCCTCTCTGTATCTGAGAGCCCCATCCCATTGCACCCCACATTTTCAGACTACTCAGCAGACTTAGGAAAGATGCAAGCAATGCAGAACGAGCCCATAACGTACATTAGAATTGCAGTATCAATAGATCGCTTCTAGAGCTTTCAGGCAGGCAGTCAATCAGCCCTTACACTGCAGGCAGAGCCCAGCGCCATCACTTCCAGGAACTTATTTGATAACTCCTGTTAAAATAGAGATAGCTTCCCAAGGAAACACTTCAGCTGTGAGTGATACCACTTGCAAGATGTGGGAATCTTACCCAGTGCGCAAGCCAACCCCAAACAGATGGGAATTTGCTATTTCACAGTACACAAAGGATTTGAGCCATTTCTCCTTTTGCCTGTGGGAAACTGGGGTGCAGGGAAAGCAAGTGGGCAAACAGGGTTAGGAGGCAAGTGAGATTTCAGCCGGAGCCTGGCTGCTCAAGGCAAAGGAACCAGGTGCCACGCACTCCACTGCTGGCAGGCTACATGCCAAGGTGGGAAGCTGCAACCAGGAGCTGCTGCATCAAAAAAAGGATTTCCTGGGAGGCCTTGCTGGTTGGGACCACTCAAACTTTTAAGTTTTCCCATGTTATTATGGAAAACAAAACCCTCTAGGATAGGTATGTCATATTCTGGCCTTCAAGCCATCCTTCAGGCTGGCCACAGCTAGTCCTGTAACATAAGATCTCTGTCAGACAGGACAAGGTAAGTCTCTTGCCACTTGCCTGGCTCAGTGCTGCACACACACTGCCATTCTTATCTACAAGGCAATGGTGGCACAGGCACATACAAAATACTGTACTGGCTTTTGCCCAATTCCAGTTCCTGCCTGTATACTTCAAATAAATATGCAACTTGGCATTGAAACTCAAGTAACCAGTGTACAGAGTTCTTCTTTCCTCAGTTAAACCAATGAAGTTATCATGTAATTTCCAAGTTCAGAGCTTAATAATTACATCCCCAGCATTCAGGTTCACTCAAGGCCTCAAGCATTGCTCAGAGCACAGTCCACCCAACTGAAAACAGTCTGCATTTCTGGGCATTTAGGTAATATATGCTTTTATCTTGGGAACTTTTGTACTGGGATGAATTTGACCAGCAGTAATTGGATTTAGATAAGCAACTCAGAGGCTCTTTCATTCTTGTGAATTAATATCTAAATAGCATAACTAGGTTTATTTTGTTTAAAGCAGACTCTATAAGGCAAATCATGGATTTTAGAAGAAAATAAAAAAGCCTACACTATGGAGACCTAAGGTACAGAAAGAACTCCTGCAGAACTTCTTGGAGAGCCATTTCTCCCATAATACACTGCCATATGAACTTATGACATCCAAATACACACAAAAGGGAAATCACTCCAAAAACATTTTTTGATTTGCATGATAATTTCTGGGCATTTCATCTACTGCATGGCATTTTAAATACTTGCAGTTTTTCCCAAAAATCCAAGACATTACTATTCTATCCCTTAACAAAAACTGAGTTGCTTTGTTGTCCTTTCTCTGTATATTATTTTAATTACCAAAAAAAAAAAAAGAGAGAGAGAGAGAGAGAAGACAAAACTCTTATATTCACAAAAAAAAAACCACAACAATAAAATACATGCCATTCAGTGCAGCTCCTATTTTTACAGACCAGTGCGCGGCTTGGGGAACAAACAGAAGGAGCTACTGGCAGGGAACCTGTGGTGTACTGGACTGACAAGACTACTCTGCAAGACTTTAACATTTAGCTGCTCTGTCTTCTCTACTTACTTCAGTCTGGCTGTCAGGTTTACAAAAATCATTCCTTCACTAAATAGAATACAAGCTTTTGATACCATCTCTCACAGAACCCTTCTTGACAAAGTGTTCAGCCCACAGCTAGGTAAACACATCATGTGGTGGGTGAGCAACTGGCTCGCAGTCGAGCACAGAGGGCAGTAGTGAATGAGGTGACATCAGACTGGCAACCTGTCACTGCAGGGCTTCATCCTGGGCCCCGTGCTCTTCAACATCTTCATAAATTACTTGGATGCAGGACTGTAGGGGATACTAAGCAAGTTTGCAGATGACACAAAACGGGGAGGAGCTGTTGATTCCCTCAGAGGCAGGAAGGCCTCACAGAGAGACCCAGACAAATCAGTAGACTGGGCAATCACCAGCTGTATGAAGTTTTACAAAGGCAAGTGCACCTGAGATGGGATAACCCTGGATGTACTGACAAACTGAGGAATGAGAGGCTGGAAAGCAGTGCTGTGGAAAGGGACCTGGGGGTCCTGGTCGGTGGCAAGTTGAATCTGAGTCAGCAGTGCCCTGGCAGCCAGGAGGGCCAACCCTGTCCTGGGGGGCATCAGGCACAGCATCACCAACTGGGAAAGGGAGGGGATTGTCCCGCTCTGCTCTGCACTGGGGCAGCCTCACCTTGAATATTGTGGGCAGTTTGGGGCACCACAATACAAGAAATATGCAGAGCTGTTAGAGAGCATTCAAAGGAAGGCAACAGGGATGGTGAAGGACCTTGAGGGGAAGCCGTATGAGGAGCAGCTGAGGCCATTTGGTCTGTTCAGTCTGGAGAAGGGGAGACTGAGGGGAGACCTCATTGCAGTTACAGCTTCCTCGTGAGAGGAAGGAGAGGGGCAGGCACTGATCTCTTCTCTGTGGTGACCAGTGACAGGACTCAAGGGAACGGCCTGAAGTTGTGTCAGGGGAGGCTTAGGTTGGATATTAGAAAAAGGTTCTTCCCCCAGATGGTGACTGGGCACTGGAACGGGCTCCCCAGGGAAGTGGTCACAGCATCAAGCCTGACAGAGCTCAGGAAGTGCCTGGCCAATGCTCTCAGGCACATGGTGTGATTCTTGGGGCTGTCCTGTGCAGAGCCATGAGTTGGACTCTGATGATCCTAGTGGGTCCCCTCCAACTCAGGATACTCTGTGAAGTTAGTACAAAAAGTTAGAGTAACAACTTGTCCAAGAGTTTCAGAAACCCCACAATAACTCTTAAATCCTTTGGTTGTACATCTAAAACAGCCCTGGACTTTCAGAACGGCTCCTGAGTCATTAGTACCTAATTCTGTAAGGGCAGCTCAGCAATTTTGAAACTCAGACCCTGTATTTCTGTTGTTAACAATGCAGTTAGGAGCCTGGTTTTAAGCAGACAGCAATGCATATTTTAGCATGTGTAAGAAGTGATTTTTTTAAGGGAAAGCAAGCTGATCAACCACTGAAAGAACAGATGCATATTCAATAATATCTTCTGGTACAGATAGTCACTATTAAGGGTGTAGTGATTTCAGTCATACATAGGCCTATTATTCACCATCATCCCATATCCACTGAAAATACATTTTTCAGAACTAGAAGAGAAAAAAAGCTACCAAACCCATAAAATAACTATGTGCACATGTCCATGAACATTATTCTTGCTTTAGACAAATAAAACCCAAGATCTTACCACTCTACTGAATAACAGTTCCATGTTAGCCTTTGAGATTCTTTCCTCTTATTTCAGATTATGGGTCATGTCATTTACTTTACACTGCATATATAGATCATATCAGAAATCCTGCTTTTCAGAAGATGCAAGCATCATTTATCTCCAATCACAGGGCTCTAATACAGCCCTGGAAAGCTGTGCTAGGTCCTTTGGTACTCTTTTATTGAAGAATAGGTAAAACTTAATATCTTTAGTGAAGCTTGTCTCTAGTAAAATTTCAACAACCTCAGGAAGAGAATACTGTAAGTAAACAGGCATGTAAGAAACACCTATAACCCAAAATGCCTCCAAAATGCCAGCTTTCCTTTCCAGTGTCTGCAAAATCTACTGCTATTAAAGCCCAGGAGTGCATTGCCTTCAACTTCACTAAAACGACAGATGTGTCTCACATTCAAGTTAGAAACGTATTTACAAGACAACACAGATATTTATCGAGAAGGTCTATTTCCAATTCAGACTAACCTGCATTTATATACTTACAGATGATATGAACCTTCACCTCCAGAAAAATAATTCCAAATGAAAGTGTACACGCTTGAAGACCTATTGTAATTGTTTTAAGTACTTGGGAAATTAAACTAAGTAAAACAGGAGGTAAAATAAATGACATTTAAACAGACACTACATTTATTGAAATAGGAAGACCTTGAACTTTCAGATCTGTAAGAAGTAAATCACTTTAGTAGTTCAAAGGTAACTTTTCTTGTAGCTTTGTTCCTTTCCTTGCCAAAATCAGAAAAAGAAATTTTTGTCAGCATGTAAATGAAATTAAGTGGTTTAATCCAACACTTGCAGAAATCAAAGGCAGTTCTTTCATTGCCTTCAGTAGGTACAACCTCAAATCCTGTTCACAGTATTTATAATAAGGCTACAGATTTGTCACACCCTTGGTACCCAAGACAGAATAAAATGCTACTTACTAATGTGGCACTCCCCATAAAAGCCTGACATTTTACAGTGTTTTTCCTCTGTTTGTTGCAAGTAAGACACTTAGCTATTAGCTGCAGCTTTTATTCTAAATGCTGTTTATTCTTAATTAGTGCTATGTATCATATTCATATTAAATCTGTGTGTTTGAATATTGCAGCTATTTAAGACTATTTAAAAATTGATTACATTCTTGTATATAATATTTAAATTAAAATTATGACATTTATATTTTTGCTTTGATAGAAAGCTATGTTTTTCCCTCACAGTTCTGCCATGACAAATAACCAGTGTTAATAATTAATTAGCAAAATATTCTACAGTTGCTAAATTAAGTATGGAAAACAAAATTCATGCACAAATTAATAACTGATTTCATGCAGTACACTTCAGTCCTTCTTCTGGGCCATCATTAAATCTTCAATTACTAATTATTCCATATTTTCAAGAATTCAGATGTCTTAAAAAAATAAAATGCAACTTTTGTTTGCAGACACTTAGCAGTGCTGCTAAATTTTCTGTATAATGATAGGATGCATTATTGGGAAGCCAGTTTAGGAATCTGAAAGCCTTCACAGAATGAGACTTGATTTACCGCAGCCTGTCACAAATGATAATGCCAGGCACACCCTAATTTTCAAAGGACAGTGGATTTAAAAAAAAAATTTCAAACCTTATCTTCTCTACCATATAGACATTGCTCATCAGCATCGGAAGAAACAAATTAAGCACATCTTCCAACTTGAACAATTTCCTCTATCCAACAATTCAATGATTTTAGATATTGTGGAAATAAAACCCCACAACATATCATTGCTGGGTGTAGAATTTACTTACTTTGTATATTCTAGCATGCTGTGCTTTCTTGTATCTGATTTGTCATTCAGTCTTGCTTGCTTATGGAAGATTCATTGTTAAACTACAGTTGGTATGAACCAGTATGCCAGCATACCATGATATTAATCTCTAAAGTATTCAATCATTTAACAATAGCCTCATTATTCAAAGCAACTCTGAGCATTGAGTTTGTGCAGATTTTCTGACATTTCACTAAAACAATTTACTCCTACAAGAATTCAATTACTGCAACATATTGTAAAATATATATAGATACACACATGCATCAATCAGATGGTTCCTCTCTAATAATAGCCAAGAAAAAGAAGAGGAATTAAAAACAAAAGGAATTATACATAAAAGCAAGAATTCCAGTGAATCAACAGGGACTATGAACTCAAACTGATAATTTAAAGCTGAAGCATTTTATAGGGTTCACACAGAGGCCATTTGAATCAAATGAGTGAGTGAGACTTCTTGAGTTCACAGAGCTCCCATTTCATTATTTACAAATTAGAAGAATCCAGGTACTTGGGACGTCTTTGGAAACAACGCAGTTTTGAAAGGAACTGCTTCTTTGGATTTTTGCATTTCAAAATACATATTTCAGGAACTACATCACAGAAATTAATCCTTTGCTACAATATATTTATTTTAATCCTTTTATTTCCAGGGCTGCAAAGACAAGATTGTATTCATTTTCCAAAGGCCAAACTTTGACAACAGTGGCACAGAGAAGCACATTTTTTTTCTGCCTGAAATTTTCGAGGAGAAACAGCAAGAGCAGGGATTTGGAATTTTATAATTATGTGGACACAAGTTCACACTGCTTACCCAGAACGGGGACAGAATAGCTCTGGTTTTGAGTTTCTTCGAATTTTACCTCCATCAAGTATATTTATAAAAGCAAAGATTTTTTTAGTTCATTTATTTGTACATCTCTAACATAAAGACGGAGAGTGTGTGAAAACAGATTCCATGAGCTGTTTTTTAAATACTCATGCACATGTACAGTTTCAGCAATGTTGAACTGAAGCAGGAATACCCACATTTCTCAAGGTTAAATTATGTTTGTAGGCTCATAAACGAAAGTGTTTGTTTGTTGTGGAAAGTCCTCCCTACAGCCCCGACACAGTAAATAGATATACACGGGATATACAAGTTCATGTTTTCAGTCAGTGCTTTGCTCTCCTCAATGCAAGGCCTGTAACTACTACACTAGTTAGTTTTAAGAAGGAACATCTGGCTGCTAACTTACCATAACTTCCAGACAGGTATTCTCCAAAACCTTCTCTTAAGTGATAGCTTTGCCAACAGCTAAACTCAGACTAGGAGAAGCTGCCCCACGTGCAACATAGATACAGAATTTATGAGTCGTGTTAATTTTGTTATGTTTTCAAAATGCATTAAAAACTTGCAGGTGAATGCAGCATTAAATGACAAAAACACCTTTACAGGTTTAAAAAGATACCTAGTTTAGAGTCCCCGTCTATTTTATAAATAATTCTTCATTCTTCATTTTCCAAAGACAGACAGACATATTGGCCTCACTGTGTCAGGCAGGTAAATACCTTTGTAGAAGAAGAGCTTGTTAAAAACTGAACTTTGGATCAGATTCCTGGTTTCCAGAAATGTGGTAGCCTTCTTCTGAGTCCAAGGTGATGCCCTAATTTACACTGATGGAGGAACTGGCTCACGTCTTTGATGCTGAAGTTACATTTTAAGATAATACCAAGGGGCAGGTTTTATGGCATAATTAGCATGTCCTGTAGCTCTCTGCTCATCAGTCAGCACTTCTGAGACTCAGACAAGCAAAATTTTAGTTAACCAAAAACTCAGGCTTTGTGCCAGTTCCTCTCACTGGACACCTTTTGGCCGTGAATCTCCCCTACAGAAGTAAAGCTAACACTGGCAATTGCTGTGCTCTTCTGTGGTCCAGCTTGCACCCAAAGACAGCCAACATGGACCAGGAAGGGATGAGATAAGCCATGGGATTCACTAAACAAATACACTCTTTATATACTTAGTGTCTTCTGTCCTTAAAAGGACACTGGGTTGGTCCTGCTACACAGAACCCTAGATGCAGAGCAATTAAGTGAGACATCCTTTCTGAAATACACATGGGTAGATCTAAAGGAAGGCACAAAAATTTAAATATTCTATGTTTCTGCAGAAAAATTTTACTCTGGGAACAAAAGACTCACTGAAAAACACAGTGATCACATTTTGAAATCTGACCAGTAATGCTGAATTTGGAAGCAAATTAGATTCAGTTGCTTGAGAGCCCTCAAGAAAAGACTTTTGTATACTACTGGCTTCAGGCGCCTTCAAGTAAACTAATTAAATAAGATACAATGCTCAAACCATATAAAGCTACACATGGAAAAACTGAGACCTCATTCTGAGTACTGAGCATACTTTGAGAGAGAGAGAGAGAACTGTGATTCACTGGGATAAATCCACCAGTCTTCCTGAAACCGGCCAAGGAGCATAGCAGTGATGATTCCTGTTGCTCTCTAATGCACAAAAGAGGTTATAAAATTAATCTTTGATATTAAAAAAATAACAAATAAATTTGAGATGCCCCTTTATTTTACATATATATTTCAAGCCTTTGTGATAACTCAGGTTGTATTTTCCTGCTTCTCTTTAAAGCCATGAAGGAAAGAAACCTACCTTTTTATAAAAATTGAAAGCTGAGATCTCTACCTTATCACATGCCTAAGGAACTAAGGGTTTAAGAAATAAATATTGTGAACCTTGCAGTAATATTTTGAGGGCTAACAACACCAAGGGCTACATCTTCATCAAATATTAGTGAACATCCTCAACTAGGGTAAAAACACTTTTTGACAGTTGCATGGTTTGTGACCCGGAAAACAACTTGAGGAAAAAAAAGTAAATAAAATAATAGCAATGAACAAATCTACCCTGCAATCTACTCCCCACTTCATAAAAAGAGCTGGATTTAAAGGTAGATGGAAACCCCAGTGCTGACACCTCTCACTTTACTATTGCTATCACACATGGTAGGAACAAGTATATTCTACACAGATAAATCACATTCCAGCAGCCAAAATATTATCTGCCATTTCTGCTGGGTTTAAAAATTAATAACATAAAATTTACAATGATAACCTATAGCAGCAAGCTGACTGCTTTTTTAACATCCCATCAGAAGCAGTCAAAGCATAAAACCAATGTGAAAAGGCCACAGTCATTCTTCACGGAGTCAAAGACACAATCTACAAGAAACAGGCCTATAGTCTGCAAATGCTTAAAACTATGAACAACTGAGTTCATATCCTGGACAGTTCTGAATGCACCCAATGGCCAGCTTTCATCAACCAAGCATTTGCAATATGAAACCATATATTTATGCATTTCTGAACATTGCATTCATCAACAGCTCTTGCACTCTTTCCTCCCACTTACTCAGATCATGGGAGTTTCTAACCCTTTCCCTTTCTGCTGTTCAAGAAAGGAAGTTCTCAAAAGACCAACGTCTTGAATAAGAAGCCAGAGCAAAAGAAAAGATCTGCTCCAGCTATTCATTTCCCATATGCCTTTGCCCTTTGCTTTATTTGGGCTTGCTCCAGAGACCACGGAGATCAAGAGAAAGACCTGTGGATTTGCCCTGCTTTGCAATTTTTGAGAGCCATTAAATGTTACTCTACATGCAACATTCCATTTTGTAAGACAATTTCCTAAGTTCAGACTTCAGTTTCTTTTTGATTCCCACATGCTCAGCACAACAGCTTCTTTGTTCAAGCTTCCATGTTTATGAGTATGCTATCTTATCTCTGGGTTAGCCTTTAATATTGAGCAGAGTCAGAAAAGAATCATCCTCTTGTTTGAGATCCAAAGATTTATGTCTGCTTACATTTTTAAGATGTATAAACATATAAACATACTTTAAAAAGTCTAAGCAAATTTACTCCTCGTAGTGGTATTATCTGAAAGATGAAATTTAACACCAGTTACAGTTTAGTTCCTTTAACTTCCCTGTGAAATAGTTTTTTTTCAAGATCTGTTAAGTTATGAGAGTAAAATGACAGCATCCTAGGGAAAACAGGCTTTCTCCAGACCTGCAAAGGGAAGAGCAAGGTTGGAGCAGCACGGTTTGACTAGCAAGAAATCCACAGAAATTAAGAGAGTGAAGCATTATGGTGTGGGGGAGGATTGTGGCCACCCAAAGTCGAGACAGACATTCAGTGCTGCAGTGAAACTGATTCAGAGAAGAGATACAAATACGTAAGAGTGGCGAATGGCAGAAAAATTCAGGCCCCAGTCTGAATTCCAAACTGCACCTGCACATGGTGAGTCACACAAGGACCCATTCACGCCACAGTCACACCAGTTTTGCAGGAGAGCATGGAGCTACCTCAGCTGGCTGGTCCCAGATTTCACTGCATGGCACTAAAACCCAGAAGAATCTGCAACAGAAAGTCTCCTTCATGAAGTCAAGTGCACAGTAGTGTTTCAGTTCTGCATGTTTGGTCTCCCTCTCAGAGACAAATACAGTTTAAAAAGGAATCACCACTTGTCTAAACCCCAGTCTTCTCCCCAGTCTCCCCATGCTCCCCATCCCAGACCTTCTCCCAAAGGCTGTTTTGTCTCCAGTCTGTCAGATTAGTATGGTCAAGTCCTGCTCAATTTTGACAGAGGGAAAAAAAGCCACCTTGGACAGAAAGCCTTTTGAGCTTTCCCTCACTTTTGAAGCCTTTCTATTTTTTAATCCCTGCTCTGCCAATTTTGTCTCCCTTTCCCCTCCTCCCCTTCAGTGGAAATTTTCTACTCTTTACAAGCCTGGTTCTCTGCAGAAAATTGATTTCCCCTAGGATACAGCCATCCTACTGTTCTATGCATGGTCATTAATGACCATCCTGTTCAGCCCAGAGATAGACAGACACGATGGCACTCCTCCTGAGCTCCTTAGCATAGAAAGCACAGAGGGGGAAAAATTCTAACAGCCTCAAAGCTTAACCATACCAAGAGTTCATCATCCCCAGAAAACACCACGCAAAATCCCCAAATGAGCTATTAGGAGAGTAATGTAATTCTTGCTGGTTTCTGTCACTCTTTACTTCCCCTGCACTAGATTAAATTTTTTTTTAATCTCTCCCAGGTAATGACCATCATGTAGTTTTCTCTCTCCCACAGGAGGAAGCTCCCCTCTTCCCCCATACGGAAACAAAATCTAAATCAGTTGTGACTTGGGCTCATGTTGGTTTTACTTGGGTGCTGGCATCAGGTTTTCAAGGGCAGAATGCATTTCAGCATAGAGTAAAAAAACCTGCCTGAAGATGTGAGAAAATACCCGGGTGCTGCATTTTTGCCATTTTAGCTGCTTTGCAAGCAGTGTGGCTGCTGGCTCCACCATCTCTGGGAACTCGGCAATCTCACATTTGATTGCAGTGAAGTCCTGTCCTTGGAGTGACAGTCAATTCTCCCCTCAGTTCTTGGTGTCTCTGATGCCAATGGGTAAAATAAAATGACTGTACTCATGAAACAGCTTAAGCCTTTTCTATAAACATCTTCTGGATAGGCCATAAATTGATTCCCTGTCTCCTCCCTGACCCATGGGCTTCTTGGAAGGACTAGAAGTCACAAGGAAAAAGATGAGGTCATCAACACCATTTTGCCATTTCCAACACAAGATTTTTACATGATGAAGCTTACCAAGCTGGTTTCATCAGGACCAAAAATGATGAAAAATATTAATAAAGCCCAAATATGGGTGTAGGGTTGGCTTTTGAGGGGTCTGTTTAATCTTCAGCTTAGTTCCAGTGAATTTACATTAAATAAACAGGAGCAGTGTCTTTAAAACAAAAGGTAAATTTTAAACAAAAGAAAACCTTCTTCATGACTGTTGATTAGAAAAAAAAACAACCCTAAAAATTACTTCTGAAACTCAGAGAGGGCCTTAGCTACTGACCTGCAGCTTGGTCTGAAAAATGTCCACACAGTGACTGCCTGATGCAGCACTTCAGAAAAGCTGGGGTGTGTAAAAAGCTGAAGCCAAGAAACCCATATTTAAAGCTCACATTGTCTAGCTATGCTCTGTATATTGCACCACCATTTCTTTATATAACTCTCACTAAGGCTGGCTGATGTTAGCCGAGGAAATCCTCTGCAGACAAACAGGACAATACACCCCACTGTAGGTCCCATAAAATCACACACTCTGTGGAAATTTCCAAATACCTCAACACAATATGGGTGAGTTAAGGATAAAGTTTCAAGCCTGAACTCCATAATTTCCTGTCTTTTGCTAGTCTACACAGCTCTTTAATGTTATGTTAATATAATTTTTGTGGGTGTGATTGAATTACCCACCACTCTTGATGCCAGCATTAGTGAATTTCTGTGTAACAGGAGAGCATGCTTTACTGCACATACTGTTACTAAATACCATTAAGCAGACCAGCTGCAGACCTCCTGATAGCAGGACTGGAGGGCTACCTCGTTAGGAGGGGACGAGCACTTTACTGCTGGCACACAGCCTGAATCCGGCCAGCTCTCAGCATGCCCAACTCGCCTCGATGTCCCCAGCAGACGGCTTTCCACAGCATGTTCCCCGGCCAGAAAAAGGGCCCAGGCCCGGAAATCTGCTGAGAATGCAGAGATCTCTCTCACAGGCTCAACATCCTGAGTCCTACACGATGTTGCCGTGACTTGGCAGTCTGAAAAGATAGAGATGTATTTACTTGGCGACATTTCGGCTCCAGGTGCAACAGAGAGCTGCTAAAGTCTCCACTGAGAGCACGGCTCGCACACTGGTGACAGCTACTAACTAGTGGCACAGCATTTTAAAGATCCCTTTCGGAAGCCTTTGTGGAAAGATTAAAATGCCACGTGTATGTGAGTTGTAAAATCTCTAGGGCAGCCTCTGAAGGGAGATTTAACACGAGTTTTCCCATCAATACTCTTGTACTGCTAACCAGCATCTACTAAGAAAATTACAAGCCTGACTCCTGTGAAACATTCCTCTTTAGAGGCTGATTGCATTAGGATGAAAGGAGGAGATGAGGAACAATGGAAAAAAGAATGAGGAATTTAAGTCTGTTTCACATACTTGTCTCAGTACACACTAAATTGTACTGACAGACAACATCATCCAAGCAGCTGCAATGAACTCTAGTGACACTTCCTGTCACTCTAACCCACCTCTTCCTCACCACAAAATGCCTCATATGCGGGCTGATAGAGCTGTACTTGCCCAGAAGAAGAGGGAGATTCAGCTGCTAGCGCTCAGCTAACAGCAGCCCTGTGTGCTCAGGGTACCATGGGAAGAGCATGGCAGGGACATAGCAGGGACAAGAAATGTGGTCTTGTGATTGAAACTCTTGATTCCCTATATCTAAATTCAGTAAGAACGAACAAACAAGAATCTAACCAGAACTAACAATTGCAAATCCATGTTATAACAAAGAGAGTTTTTTCTTACCACTCACTGAAAACAGAGATTAAACAAGTACAAGTACTGAAAGTCCTGATACAGTTTAGTAGCTCTATCATTACAACCTCTCTCCCACATCTGCGGGACCTGCAATCAATTACATCTTTAGTCCAATTCTTATGTTAGGCAATGAGCAAAATCACAGCATGAGAATAGTGCCCTGCTTTCATTTAAACCCCACCAAAGACATGGTCATATTCCATTTGGTTCCAGTATAGGGATCAGTTTTCCTTTCCATTTAGAAACAGCTGCCTTGAGTTCATTTTATTCATGAGACTGTCCTATATGAATCCTTAAACTGGCAGGATGTTTGTAGGAATTAATTTGTTATTCAATTCATAAGGCACTCAATAAACTTTATATTGAAATATTTGTGCTAAGTTATTGTAGAGTAATTAAAAAACTTCATAGCTAAACTCCATTTAATTGGTAATTCTGAATTTGGTGTTGATTTAAGTAAGGCAGAGTGGGCCAGATACATTAATGGTGAGTAGAGAGTGATCCAAATTTCTTACTTTTAAAAATATAGCTTCAAGTGTGCTGCAGTTTTCCAATTCTATGGGGTTTTGTTACTCAAAGTCAAGGATGGACAAACACATGATTTACAATTAAAGGTAGTCAAAACCTCAGAGGCTGAGACATGAGCTTCTGCTTCTGACAACGCCAGTACCAGTGCTCTGTGATCTCCACAGAGGGCATGTTGCACCACCTTACACTCTGCTAAGACACTACAGCAGCTTTTGAGTATCATTTCCCCTGCTTAGGAACACAGAGGTTCCAGCAATACATTTCACCTATTTAAGGACACATATGAACAGATATGTCTACAGAAACTAAATATAAAAGCAAATGTCCATAAATATGAAAAGGAAATTATTTCTAACCTCAAATAATTAGTTCTAAAACCACTGAAATTATCTCTGCATTCCTTGAAGAAATTATCCAAAGACTGGAGAAAACTTATAATCAAAGACCTAAACAGCTCCATCTATTTGCATTCTTAAAGAAAAAAGTCTGAAAAGTCACTGATTTTAGTGCATAAATACATCTGTGAGGAGAATCAGAAAGGTCCCTAATCTGACTACATCAAGAATGAACAGGTAAAAATCAAGACCAGAAAGGTCATTTCGAAGAGGGTCAGAAATTCTGACCAGGGAACACGGTTAACAGGTACAAATTGTTATCAACAGTTGTAGGTTTGCTGTTGCTTTCATAACTTCATTTCCAGAATAGGTGGTTTTCTGGAATATAGTTTTTACATTAAAATGAATTCCTATATTCAAACCAGGAGAAAATAAGGAAAATTTAAGGACCTGAATCAACCAGAAAATAATGGGAAACAATTCCTTGGTCTCTTCTGGACCTTAAATTATATGAATCTGTGAATTATTTTATCCCCTTTAATTATTAGTTTCCTACTATAAAGAATCTAAAAAGTTAATGTTCTTCTTGAATCAGTGAATTACAGAAAATAATTGAAGTTTCATAATTGGATTATAACCCCAAGAGCATATGTAAATGCTGAAGTGAGGAAAGTATATCTGCTTGGTTTTTTTTATGTGATCACCAGGCAGTAATAGCCATAAATGCTGCACTTATTACCTGCATTACACTGAAGCAATAACATGCCTGTGATCCTGCTATAACTGCTATTTGAACAGACTGCTGTGCTTCCATGAACTTACATGAGGCTGGGGATCTGTTGGCAGAGAGCTTAGTTCAGAATAGGTCCTATATTTCCACATTGCTGTTACCTTCATTATTTATTTAGGGTTGCCCCCAGAGCTGTGGCTAGGTACTTTGTGAGAGAACCAGAATCCAGAGGTTCCCACTTTCCCTGGAGCTCATGACAGGGACACAGAAAATACACGCTCAAAGAAAAAGACAACCTTTTGAGATCTCTGTCAGATCAACATCTTTTAAAAATTAGGCTGAAAACATTCCATCTTTCCTGTCTGTGTTAGTAACAAGACAGATATAAAAACCTCTGACGTAATTTTGAAGATTCCAAGAAATTCCTTCTCCAGTGAACATATTTTTAAAAAATAAATAAAAAATAAATAAAGTCTTTTCAGTTTTTAACACAAATCTAATAGCAGTGCCTGTCACACAAATAATTCTGGGAAGTTACCAAATACTTGGAATGAGGGACATGGTATGCTGCATAGCACAGAGCTCTTGTCGATGCTTGTTTAGAACGGTATGAGAAAGTCTAGCAGCTGAACACAATGACATTTTTGTTTTTGTGCTGATAATATTCAATAGCTTTGCCACCAAAGCTGGCCTGCCACTTCCCCTTGCACAGAAAGAGCAGGAATGCACTAAGGTTTCTGCCATTAGCTGGAAGCAGCATGCAGGTTATTTTGCTGGGGGTGCAGGGGGGGTTGTTAAGCATAGCTGGTATTATTTCCTTTCAGCAAAGCTTCAGGACAATGTGTTTCTCAAACAGAGCAGAACATTATCTGCATCATACGTTCAAGAAAAAGCTTACAGAAACATTTCTGCTACACAAATGTCAGAACATGAACAGTGTGTCTCCGTCTTCTCCAAAAGTTGGTGACTCCTAAGGAGTATACACCACATGTCAGTCAGAGAACTTCCTACTTCCTTCTCTGCTCTCTGCACATGTAAGACAGCAATTGGTTCTGCTCCCTCACTGCTGCCATCAATTCTCAAAGGACATGAGATCAGAAAGACCCACTGAACCTGACACCATGGAATTTAGGAGAACAAATACCAAAAATGCAGACAAATCTAAAACACATGGATGAGCTTCAAAACAGAGGAAACAAAGATATCCAGAACTTTCATTTCCACAGGGGAAACAAAAAACAAACAAACAAACAAACAAAACAAACAAACAAAAAAAAACAACAAAAAACCAAACCACAAAACAAAGAAAATAGCACCAAACCCACAGCAACTAAAAACAAAACAACTACAAACAAAACAAAACCCACAATGACTCAAAGGACAGCCATGGAGCAACCTTTGTCAAACCAATATAGTTCAACCAGTCTCCTTACGAGAAAGCAGAAACCAAGCAACAGTTTTACAGGTTGCCTTGAGGGGCTGGAAAATTCAGAGTGTTGAGAGATCTGTGGTCATGAGAGTCCCTTCTCAGAGCCACAGTCACATTACAAAAACAGGCATTTGTCTCACAGACATACATGCTGCATAGGCTGCCTGGCCTTTGAACAGTTTTTGGCCATGAGCATTTTCATCACTAGCCTCATGGACGGATGGAGATGTCATGGTTAAATGACTGCACACAAAATACGCTGGAGAAGTGGAGAAAGAAAGAGGACAAGAAAAGACTGGAAACACACATCTCAGAACAGGTCAGAAGCAGCTCATTTAGTGTGTTGCCCTGTTTCTGTCTCAACACCCCTCCTTTTACGAACTTGCTGTTACAATCACACCCTTCCCACTGTTACACAGAACTCAGTATTTCTGTTATGAGTTCTTTTATTTGTTGTTGGTTTTTTCCTTTTCTTTTTTTTTCCCCACAAGGATTTTAATCAAAATTCAGAAGAAGAAATGTTTTCAGCACAAGTGTCTGAGAATGCTGCCTTCTCCCCTATCTTCCATTAAATCAGGTTCATCCAACTTGAAAGGAGATGAGAAACTCTCACTGACACTCTGTCACACTCCAGTGAAAAGACAGGCACATTCAAAACAGAGAAGAGTGCAGGTGCTCATTTATTACTTTACACAGATTATTTTTCTGCCTTTCTTCCTGACAATGGGGAATGTTCATATTCCAGATGGAGCTTTCTGTAGTGCTATGGGCATTTGCTGACCTAGAGTTTTGTTTTCCCCAGTGAAAGAGGCCAGATAAGAAGAGGGTTGGTTCATTGCCTACTGGGGCAGCTTTAATGTTTGTTTTTAACAATGGAAGACATTTGGAGATTATTTTAATGGGAATTAATATACAAATGATTTTTCAATAATATCAGGTAAAGGAGAAACAACTTCTGTACATCCATGCTCATATTTACACACGGCAAAGATTTAGTATTTACACAACAGAGCGCAAAACTGCAGATCAACAAATTTCAGACACAAAGATGTTGTTCAAAGGAAATACAAGCCCCCTGCCTTGTATCATTTCAGACATGGAGAGCGACCCCACAATATTTCAAATAGCATTAATAAGCATCATCGCTATTAAGACATGTTCAGTGGAAGAATTAACAAATCACATCCACAGCATCATGTTCCTCTGCTTTTATGCCTACTTTACACATCCTTAACATTCACCATTTGGCTCCTGATCGAAGGCATTTTGACTTAAAACTATTAACCTTCTTTCCCTTTCCTGCCTCTCTTAATAATCTTTTCCTAAAAGTTCACAATACAAAGAACTTGCTAACAATACAGATTTCTCCAAGCCAACCCATCAGTGTGCTTTTCTTTGGTCTGCACATACACACACACATTAACAAATGAGAGGAATACACTCATACAGTTTCCTCCTTGCTTTGTATCAGCATATTTAGTCCATCATGATACCTTTGCTGTGCTGGCCTCGCAGTACACCCTTCTTGGGACTTTGCTTTCCTGATTTTACTTGGAATAACAAAGAAAATTCAAGGGGACGGGGAGGGAAAGTTGGTGGATTTTTTTCTTTCCCCTCAAATCTGGGCATTTCTTTACTTTCCAAGAAGACTGTTCTCTTCAGCAGATTTCAGAGCCATTCACAGTTCTCATATTACTAGGATACACTGGAACCAATATCGACCAAGATTTTAAGCAGGAACTATTCAGTATGATGCCACATGGTTCCTATATGGGTTAATCCCACTGAATGAGCACTCTCACCTTCATGCCCTCGCAGTCCCTGCTATACCACAGAGTGATGGTGTCAGTTGATACGAATTACAGGAGAGACACAGGTTTGGTTCTGTTTGAATTAATATTGAAGCCAGAGCACACCTTGGTTTAACATACACAAGACTGCAAAACACAGTCAGTTCTTTTACTTCTCCAGTGATTACTTCTTAAAATACAGAAGTGGACAGGGCCTAGCACTACTGCTACCTAAGTCTGAATTAGTTTGGGTTTGTTTTCACCAGGGTCAAGATGAAAGCATCAGTTTACACTGGGTACAAATCTTGTCTGACTTCATTGTGGAACACTGAATTTACTACTGGGATTCTTTGGGGTTTTTGATTCGTTGCTCACTATGGTAATTGCATTTTGGTTAACCCTTATTTTATTTATAGTTCACAGTAATTATTGTTGATTAACAATTTAATGCAGGTTAAAAAAAAAAAAAAGGAAAGGAAAGGAACTTACTTTTCCCACACCTTCATTTCATCAGTTTTCATATAACATGAACATATTATTTTCACAAAATAAAAGGAAAACAAAAATAGTCAGCAATGTTAACACCTGCTGCCTTAACACATGGCAGGAATGGCCATTATGAACTTCCTATAAGGCTTGGTCTAATGGAAAAGTTGTGCTTGCTGCAGCTGCTAACAAAAGTGAACCTGTCCTGAAGGGTACCTTGAACCCCTCTGAAACTTCAACGAGCTCAGCCGCCTTCTATGGGGGCAAAAGAAATGCACACAGTTCATTTCAAAAACAGTCCAGGATTTAAGTAAATTAATGTGTGACTTTTCAATTAATAACCTCAGTTACATCATCCTTGGGACTAGCCCTTTAGTAGAATCTACACGGTGACAGCCTGAATATTTATTCAGATGCTCCATGACACAAAATCAAGGACATTCAGAAACAAACAAGAGGCTAAAATATCACATTTGATAACTTGTTAAGGAATCAATTGGGATACGGAAAGAAGGAAAGAACAAAACCCAGACCAATAAAACAATTACCTCCACTAACCCAAAGGAAATCCGAAACCTTGAATAATCAGCACAAAAATATGGATCTAGAGGTTACTTAAAGAAAGCAACACTCATTTCATTTCACTATTCATTAACATTATTCAGTAGGGATTTCCCATACCTGGAAAACCTTTTATCTGGGACATTCTGTCTCATCTTCCTCAAGAATCAACCTGAGCAACATAGAGACTTGCTGCTCCTTAGGTTTAAATAGTTTTACTACTGTTGTTATAATTAAGCCCTTTAATTTTACTCTGGAATACAACAAAGTCAATATGACTGAATAGAGATGGACAAGGATTATTTCTGGGTACATGTCAATGTCTTAATTGTGCAATGCAGAAGGCATTTTCAGTCAAATGTTGAGGGGTAAAAGCCAACTTTTCTTTTCAAAATTACTGTGGGGAGGGAAGAGATATAAAATATCTCTTTTCCCAAATTTCTCTTCCCTTCTCCAAAATTTATTTTATTTTTCAAAAATCTGGGGCTTAAATCGTCTTTAGAACACAAATGTACGGACAGAAAGACCAAAATTTTAAGAGATCACAACTGTTTTTTTAAATTAACTATGTTTCAAAGTAATAAAGCTCAAATGTTTAGTCTGTGTGTGAGATTTCCTTCAGCCTATCTCCACTGGGATGTAGTTAGGAAGAATAGGATGTGTCCAGTATACTAACAAGGGACTAAGCCATCTGTGTATGTTTTGAAGAGAATCTTGGAATACTTCTGGATGAAATATAACACAATGCATGAAAATTAGAGTGACAGATCATGAATACTTCAAGGATAATAATTAATATTTTGCTTGTACAGTGACACACAATGCAAATTTTTCTGTCTATAATGTTATGTTTTAAGGTCGATTATCTTCACTTTTGATGAAAAGCATATTTTGACTGGGAAGATACACTTATAATGTTGTATACCACTGCACCTGCAGAGCTTGTGTATCTCAGAGAAAAAAAAGAAGCTAATTATTTGATATGTACTAATATTTTCGTGAAATACTTAAATATTTACATTTTAGACCAAGAAGTTCTGACAATCAATATGATTACAGATGAGTATAAAGCCTCTTTTTTAAAAACCTCATAAAGGATTAAGAGAGGCCAAGGTCCAGTTTTAGAAGTTTCTTTACTCAGTGTTTATGAAAATCCAGAAGATGATATATACATAAAAGAACAACAGATTCTTGCTTGCTAAACACTCTTACTCACTTTTTTTGATGTAACTTTTGACTGTATTGTATAGAGTCCCAAAAGATACAGTGCTACCCAACAGCAAAAGGGAATTTGATCAAACTTTGCTGTTCACATGTTAAACCAAGTACTGAGATCAGAACCACGCAAAATCTTCCAGTAGCAATTTTTTTTTTCATTTACTCAGCTACTGTACAGCCTATGATGACTTGTTTTCCTTTAGTTATATGAACAGTTTGACAGATTACTGTGACAAGGTTACTCTCCAATTGATAAAAGGTTTGATAGTGCCGGAACATTTGTCAGAAATGTCTCACATCACGTGTAATGGACTGCACTTCAAGCATCGATGGTACTCCAGTCTGCTGTTTTCTATTTAGTGTGCAATACACACCACCCCAAGCACACACAGCAGAAAGACAAAAAAGCAGGCAGGACTCACCAAAACAGTCCCATACTTTACCAAACAATTCTGATTAAATGGTTTCTCTTCCACAACCTACCTGGCAAAATGCAATTAAATTAAAAGCTTTACACGTGACTTAGAGAGTGGCTCCCTTACAAGAATAAACTTGGCAATGGGATGGGCTACAATAAATGTGCACAACCATAAGAATTTCCAGCATTTCCTGTACTTCTGAAAGAGAAATATTGTGGGTTTAGAACATTATTCCTTAGACCTGCCAAATGTCAGACATTACAAGTGACAGTTGTACTGCTGGCAGCCTTGTCCTGTGCTAAAGCAGGGGAAATGGGTTCAGAAGGGCTCATTTTAGGCACTGGCAGCTAGCCTAGGGGAACCAGTGTGCTAGAGATCAGCTAGCTTTGGTGACTGCAGCTCTCCAAAAAGCTTGTACAGCAAAATAATATGGTTTATGGATTGGAATTAAGGTTTTCATTTCACATCTTGTAGCAAATTATGCTAATACTTCTATGCAGGAAGCCTAAGAGCCAGCACCTTCTGCTTGTTTGTGAATACCTGTTCACATGAAATCTTTAATAAATGGTGAACTCCCAGCCATGTAAGCTAGGAGAGAACTCCACAGAAGACAACCGTTCTGGACAGACAAATCTATTTCTTGTTCACAGAGCAGCAGATTGTTGGTTTTGGTTTTAATGGGTTTGGCTAGGGAGGGGAAGGGTTTGGAGTTTTGGTTTGGGGTTTTTTTGGTGGGGGCAGGGTAAGAGATAATGGGTTTGGACCAGCACCTACTGTGCACCCACATGCAAAGGCAAAGAAAACATCTTGCAAAATATTAGTTAAAATCTACATGCTGCCACGACAAATTCTTGTATTTTCAGATGTTTAAGTTTCCCTATGAAAAAAAAGACAGAAGAACTACCTGGTTTCTCCTTGCTGACATTCCACAAAAGGATAGAAAAATCAGAAAAAATTAATGTCAGCATTTTTCTTAAAGATCATCTGCTCACACAGGAGCTCCACAATAGCACGACAAAGTCCCCTAGTCATAGATCAGATTAAATTTAGTGGAGCACACTAAAAGCTTTGCCACAGCACCAAAAGGAAGCTCTGAGATACTTGATGTGCTCTTCCCATATGCAGACAAGGGGTAGGGACATGCTCTCTGAACTTCATGGTTCAAGTATCACTGCTCATACCCCAGACTCACACCATGACAGCACTTAGTGCCTTAGTGCTGCAGAAGTTGTGAGGCTCCTCTAGGAACAGATACTTCAGTCCTGATCAGCTGAAAGCATTTGTGTGAACTTGGGAAGAGTCAGACTGCAAGAAGATGTATAGCAAAACAGCTTTTTGAACGTCAGCAGACTACAATCAATTTATGCCTACTGAGGATCTGGCCCTTGAACTGAGATTATCTGTGACTGTCACATCTGTAAAGTGTCAATGAATGTAGTTTGTACAAATGTCAGACAGGTACACTCACAATTCAGCTTGCATGAAATATGAAACATCACCAGCACACTACACTCCTGTGAACAGTGAGTCAATTCTACCTGCAGTAGCTTTAATAGGAGAGAGTCACAGGGAAGAGTTTCAAATTAGTGTAATTTTATTCAAGTCCAGGTATCACTTCAGTAAGCCTGCTAGCTCCAGTCCTGCCAAGTCATGTCCACATAAAGCATACTCAGGGAAGTCTTTCAGGGTTTTTGACCAAAATCAGAAAAGGCAGAATGACATAAGATTGTAACAACCCATTATATTGTTACTCTTATGGCAAACTTCAAAATAAGTCATTTGAATTGAAGTCAGGAGATCAACCTCAGACTGTTCCTTACTTTACCAAACTTCATCTATTGATCCCTATTTGAAAGGCTGATTTGTGATAACAAATAGCAGAGATGCTGTTGCTTTTTGGAATAGATGATTCTATGGCAAAAACATTGCAGTTCTGCATCATAACAAAGGTGAATTTTTATTTTGCAAGTCTCCTCTTGCTCTTATTTCAACACACACAAAAAAAAAAAAAAGTGTTATCCTAAATTCCACCCAGGTGATCTTGATCAGAACTTCAAGCTGGATTATTCCCTTCCTACAAGTCATCAATAATAACCAAGATTGTGGAAATCCAATCAGGTTCTCATTTCTACTCAAATTTCCCACTACATCCAGTCAAGTGAAGAAAGGTAGAAGGGTGCACTGCTTTAGGAAGTAGTTCCTTTGATGATGCATGAGGAGCAAAGAGCTCTTTTTGCTACCTCTTTGGTTTCAACAGGAATAAAGCACAATAAAATCAATATTTATCAGTACAATATGCAAATACCTGGCGAGATAAAGAGTAGAAGTAGAAGGTGCTACTTTCTACATCATCACTTTTCAGTGGAACTGCAGTTATTTAGATGTTAATTATATGGCTACAAGACCACCTTCTGTGGGTTTCATACTTCTCAGTCTTTGAACCCAGCAACGTGTGACACAGCAATCATAAAATGTGATAGATTGAGGGAGGAACACCCATGTTTTGTTGTGCACTAGGCTGTGATTCACAGATCATTATAGCTATAAAATCTGTCATTAGGGAGGTTTTCCTGCCATGCAAATTCTCCTTTTAACATAAGAAATCAACCAGATTACAACAAACAGAAGTCAATGTGAAGGCCCTCAAAGCTCTATTCCCCTAAACTCATTACCTGAAGGTATTCAACAGGCATTAATTAGCCACTCAAACTAAAGGAATAACAGTTAACCTGCAAGTGCAGGTGGTTTCTGATGTCTTTTTGTGGCCACAGATAAATGTAAGCTGAAAGGCCAGCTTTGATATCTTCTTACCCAAAGACACTGAGTATTTTAAGTGCACTTACGGCTGGCACAGCTTGATAAGGTCCTGGTCAGTGGTGCCGGGTGGAAGGCCTCGAATGTACAGGTTGGTTTTACTCAACTGCTCTCCGCTGTTGTTGCTGCTGCTGTTGTTGCTGCTGTTTGTGCTGGGGCTGGGAGGAGCCATGGGGTGGGGAGCTGGTGCATAGGACTGCTGGAAACAGAGCAAAATAAAAAGGCTGTTACTGGAAAAGGCAAAGGCATGGCAGACTCTTGTGCTTTACCTGGGTAACACCAGAACTATGTTATGCATGTCCTGCCCTCCCTGACCATCTCCAGCTGCTCATTCCTATGGCACCTGCACCCACTTCCAGCCAATAATGCCTTTCAAAATGCAAAACAGGACTTATATTTTGGGCTTAGCCATATCTATGAAGTGTATTACTTTACTTTTTTTTAATTTGGAAATAATTGGAATTCTCTAGATCACAAAATAAAGCTCTGAAATGACAGATACTCAGGGAGTAACTAGTATTAAAGAAAGAAGTTAAACACAATCTGCTCTAAGAGTACTTTAAAACACAAATACCTAGCCAGAGGTACAGAAGCTGATGCCAGAACCCTAGTTAGTCTTTCATAAACATGAGGAGCACCCAGTACATGCACAGTCAGGTGGCAGAGAGTTGGCCAGCTTAAGAGAAAAAAATCCAAAGCAGCCTGAAAACACTATTGTTACCGATGTCTTTCACAATACAGAAACACTGTCTGGAAAAGATGATTGGGCTACGACCTTCTGCTCTCAGAACCTTACCCACTTCTGAACAACCACAAACCACGCACAACAACTAGGAAATATCACTCTAAAAAGGAGGCACTGTCACAGGCAGAACAACATTCTCCTCTCCCTTAATTCCATGGCAAATACATGTTACGAAAAAAGATGCACAGATACTATAAAAATTACCTAAACACCTCTGATCTGAGGCAATAACAGGGAATTTTAGTTGCAGTGACCATCCCTGGTGCTCTGACCATCAGAGTATTTACTCACAGCACAGAGTGCTTGCCAGGAGAATGGAGGAATCATTGAAAGGAGGAAGTCGTCCTGTCACCACTGGGACCTATGCAGAAAAGCTGAGCTCTAGGGGTGAACTTGTAGGAACTGGGATGCTGAGAGCTGAGCTCCAGACAGGCAGCCAGGGGAACTGGAATCAGAGCTCCAGGAATGTAACCATCTGCTGAGAAGGAGGAAATCCCATTTCCACAAGCTGCTCAGCATATTCTGCTTGCTTTATGTGTGGTGACAACAGCAGGTAAATGTTGGGCCAATGCTAAGTTAACCATGCTATGCTAATGGACTAATAAAAGCAAAACATCTGCAATTTTCATTATAGTAGCAATAACACTTTAGTGACTTCTAATACGCTTGTTCTGCATTTAGGCCTTGAACAGAGAAAATATTTAAGTCTGTGAATAATTCTGATCATGCTAATCAACTGCCCCTTTAATTTCAGTGGCTCTGCTTTCGTGTTTATAATTATGCACACACAAAATCACAGTCTTGGTAGTTCAATATTTTTCAATTAGTAGCTCTAAATGCTTTCAAACAAGTCCCATCATTTAGAAGAACCAAAAAAAGTTAGAGAACACAAGGGGAGCATCAGTGACAGGTGAAGCTCAGAGGTCTTCATGAAATGAAACTACACACTCACAGCAATGCCTTTCCTGCTGCCTTCTCCTTCCTACTTCCCAGTTTCTCCCTTTTAAACCAGGAGAGGAGGAATACAGCATCGAGTGCCAAGTCATCAGATTCCTCTGCAGTCTTGCCTGGTTGCAATGTGACTCAAGTAGGAGCCATTAAAAGGAAAAAAACACTTCAACAGTGTGATCACCATGCTAGCAAGTAATGACATTCACTCTCTTCTACAGTAAAAGAGGAAGGGCGATGAGCTTCCTTCCCCAAATCTCTGCATAGATACTTTTGCTGACAGTCAAAAGTGTTTAATGCATACAGATCATATTTCTCTGCACACGCATTTTATCACTGAGTAATCCCCACCCACCTGAGCTTCAATGTCATTCCCAGAAACAGAGAGCTGAAGCAGCAACCCTGAGTACCAACACAGGGAACCACCTCAACTGAGCCCCAGTGCTGGGGTCACATCCTGGAAATCAGCTCCAGGCCACAGCCATGGCCCAGCTGGATAACAGTGCAGGCAACAGGAACCTCTATTAAATACATAGGCAACTATACCTTCAAACATCCTGTCTGAAAGCATATTTAAAACACCATGCACTGCAGGACTATGGAAGAGCTATGAGTGTGTATAACACATTTGGCTTTAATATACCAAGAGCTCAGAAAATATCCCACAGTAATTAGCACATTTTGAGCATTCTTAAGGCATAAATAAATAAATTAATATCAAGGTAACACTCTTACTGCTTTCCCCTAAACCTCAAAGTTTACCATACACAGTGAATGCATACAAATGATGTAAAGCAATGAAAGATTTTTTTCATGAGCCAATAAAGGGCTATGTACTTTAATTATTAATTGATATTAATATACATGTCTTAGCAGGGGATAATGAGTAAATGTCCTATTCTCACAACAGCCTAATAAGCACGAAAAAACCCAAAACCAAACAAGTGGAAATACACCTTCAAAATACAAAGAGCAATTTTCATTCTATTATAAGATCTTTATCCTCATATATAGGAGAGCACTGGGGGCCTAATTCTAATTTAAGCTTAAGACATTTTATCCCTCTCAGCCAGCTGAAAGGGCATGCAGAAATGATCATGAATTACAGTTACACCAACTTTAAGACCACAGCTATTAAACAAAAATGGTTTCAGTATACACACAGAATGAGGCATAAGACAGGTTGTCTGTCTCTCAAGTAAGAGCTGCTGAGACAACAGGCACACATGGATGCCTGGGTTCACAGCAGCATCCTGGGAGATGCTTTAAGGGTGGGCGGAGAGGCAGCCGCACTCCACTTTGGAGGATGCTGATCTTCTTAGCCCAGCAAGCCCTGCTATACTCCAAACTCTTCACTAATAAATCTCAGCCCCAGCAGCCCACAGTAATTTCCATGCATATCCAATACCTCAGAACACTATCCACAGGAAGATTACAAAATTGCCTGTACTGAGGCTGATGACATCTTCTGGCCAGTTGCCAGACTAAAAGCTTCAGATCAGAAGAAAGCTTCAAATTCAAGTTCGCTGAGCCAATGAGTGTACAACTGATAGCAGAAGTATGCATTTTGCCTCCAAATGAGCAAAGGGTCTGGTTTGTTAATCTCCACATAACAGCTGGAGTGAAAGAATGAATGGCAACCTGGTGATGATCCCAAATATGGACCACTTGCTACAGGATCATGGATTATGTCAAAGTGGGGCTTTGCCTGGGCAGCCACCTGCGCACTCGGCAGAAGGAAATCTGTGCCTTGCTGTGATGTTGGACCCCTTCATGGCTGGGGGCAAAGCACTTAACTTCTTTGCCATAAGAACCATAAGGAACACCACTGTCAAGACTGGCTCAAAACACCCTGACACCGGTTGCAGGAATCTGGAAAAGGAGTTTTGCCAACACAACCAAGCACAGGACCTGCAGATCTAGGGAAAAAAGTATTAGGCAAAATCTATGTGTTTCACTTCAAAAGGAAGCTGGAATTCAGAGCTGGTTTTGCCATTAATTTTTCAAATAACCAATGCAACCGACTCATTTTTCAATTCTCATGCTTCATTATTCAGTGGGGAGCGTGTGGGGAATGAACTGGTTTGTAGATCATTCCAAGCAGCTTATTAATTTAGCATGGATGGCTAAATAGGATTTGTTTTCATCTTTGAAAAATGAATGAAATTTCCCCTTTTTCATTATTTAAAAGTAAGAAATTAATGTGCTTAATTCTTATCCAGTCTCAGGAACGCACCCTTGTGCTTAAAACCTAAGCTCAGCTCTCTGAAACAAAGTGTCCCATGAAAGTACACACAGCTAAGCATGAATAATGAGATACCTTGGTCTTTCTAACTAAATAACCCAGAAATGCCAAACCAGAAGCCTCTCAGATACTAAATGATCAACGCTCCTCCTTCCAACATCCAACCTCCTTTCACAAGAACAGTATTTATCCTCCCATGGCAACCAACTACTCTTTTGTAGTTTTTCACTTGTTGCAAGTTTAGTTTAAGTATTTTTCTTTTAAAGCAAAACACTACTTAAAAAGACAAATTTCAAATATTTTTCACATACAATTCCTTTTGGATGGGAATCACAGGCTCCAGATGCCAAGTTGTAGAGTCTGCTTTATTAGCAGCAGCTGGCTGGTTGGCAAGCTTCTGAGGTGGTTGGGCTTGTGGTTTTGGAGTGGCCTCCGAGCCTGGGATGCAGCTGGACAGCTATGCTAATGGACCAGCCAATTTGTTTGTAGTCACCTTTGGCTATCCCAAATTTGTACTCTTTTATCCACTTGAAAGGAAAGTCTTGGAAAGATTCCCCATTAACGCTGATATGCTGACTTTTCCTATCTTAGTGCATATTTTACATTAAAAAATGAGTACGACACACATTCCTGCATTAAAACATGCGTTATTTAAGCAACTGTGAACACACACTACCCATTTCCCTCTGAACAGAGTGTTTTCCAGCTGCTAGATTCAGCTCTCTTAGTGCCCAATTGCTACCCAATTCCCTTAGCTCCCGATTGAGAAAATAATAAAAGACAAAGTAAATCCAAATAAATTGTGCAAATATCGGTTTACAGCCCACATTAGCAAAACACTGTTCCCTCTACACCCTACTGTACAAAGAAGTAATTTTTGTGACCTGGGGGGTACTTACTCATCAATTATAGAAATGATAAGAAGATGCCACCAACTTTCAGCCTGTTGATGGGATTTTGGTGCTGACTGAACAGTAAATCCCATATTAAGCAAAAAATCATCACAGTAGAAGAGAAAACAGAGGGGTAGGGAAAATATAATAAAAAGAATTAGATAAAAGTTACAGCAACTCTTCTGCCTTTGGTTTGCTTCCGCAGTGAGAAACAGAACCAGAAGGTAAGATGTATTTCTCAGGTGGAATAAAAAGTGAATAAAAGATGAACATTGAAACGGGCAACACAGAAATCTCATGTATTTTAGAAAGGCTGCAGTCAAGGGAGCTCGAGTTATAATTTTCTTACTGAGTCTGCAGGGCATTCCCTGGTCTTGCAGAATCCAGCCATAACTGTTGCCTGTCTCCCAGCCACCCAATGAAGGCCTGGAAGACAATGCTCCTTTTGCATGCTTCCCCACATAGTCAGGTCTTTCCCTAGACATCTAACAGAAAATAAACAACTGTAAAAGTGTGCATATTTTCTAACACCTCTGCACAGTACCAAAGCCTCCTAGGTTGTTTCTGTAGAAGTAACAACCCACGGCTTAGCATCATTTTCTATTTACAATGTAATGGCATGAAAATGTAAGTAAACTCAGAAGATGAAGACAGACAATAAGGTTCAAAGTCTGTGCCATCACAGTTCTTTCAATCAAGAAAACCAGAACGCACCTCAAGAGGGTTTTGATTTCTCTGAATCCCTTCCAAGGCCTTTAAAAGTGATTTGCTGGATAAAAGAAGCCCCGCGAGTCAGGGCTGCCAGGTTGCACTCCCTGTACTGCAAAATCACTGTGCTACTCCAAGCAAGTAATTTAGATTCCTTACATCTCAGTTTACTAATTTGCAATGATTCTTCCTTACCTTTTTAAGTCATATATAATGCTCTGTGATTACTGGATGAAAGACACTACTAAGAATTGCAATATTACTTAAAGATGGGAAGAATATTATTAAAGTCTAACTTAATAACTAGAGCTATACCTAATTCTTTTGCAGATAAAAATCATTTCTGCATACAATGATTTTGACATTCTGTAGCTGAACAAATGAAATAATTTTAAAAAAATAAAATATCAATCAAGTTAGTTTTCTCAATAATAATATTTTAATTTAAAAACAAACTTAGAATTATGCATTTCCAGTGCTATTGTGATCTTGCACCTTGTATACTCGAACTTATTCTATTACAAATTATATCTTTAGTACACAGGAAAAAGGTGTGGTTGTGTTTTCTTTACCCTTTATTTCTTTTCACACAGGAAAAAAAAAAGTCACTTGGGGAAAATGGCAATTATGAGGAAAAAACCCAATCTGGTCCTCCAACAGGCACAGTAGTCATCCAACAGTCAGATTAAAATTGGGATTTGATGGGTCAGTAAGATACTTTGAGATCTTTGTTACACAGACAAAGCTATTGAAATTAGTAGGTAAAATACTCTTTACAGTTCCCTTGAACCCAGCACAAAGCACAAGAGATCCATAAAGCACAAGCTCAGGTACAATTTGGCTCAATTTTCTCTGTTCCAAAATACTTCTCTTCCACATCATGACCACCCAGATTTTAGCATTTTATAAACACTTACAAGTAGACAATACACAGGAGTCAAGGCATCCACAGGAAGATGAGGAAGTCTTTTATTGGACAGTATTTGCAAAATAGGTCTCTTTTTATGCAGTTTTCTGCATTAGAAATGATCAACCAAGGAAACAAAAAGCAACAGCAATTCACTCTTTTGGTTATCTTCAAGAGCACTGAGAGTGTAGCAAGCATTAGCCAGGGTGACGTACACTAGAAGCCTGAAAACGTTCTCACTGACCACAGTATCTTCTTATCTACGCTAAAACAGACTGAAATACATCAATCCATACATCACTCAATTTCTCACCATTACCAATGGGAAATTTCAAAAGCAAATTGTAAAGGTGTGAAGCAACCTATTTTGAATGTGATGAAGCTTAAATAGTAAAGTGGATTAGAGTACATATCATTAAGAGAGACTTACAATCTTCTTGCCTGAGGATGAACTAGCCAGCCCCAGCAAAAACCAGTCCAAGACAAGGGAACAGCATAGAGATGAAGAGTATAATTTGCAGATGGAGAACACCCCAGCCATCACTCCTCCCTGGGTTGTGGTCACTAAACAGATGTAAGCTGACAACACGCCAGCTCTTCAGTCTCTCCTCCCTACATGTTGTTATATTAAAGAGAGAATGACTCATCCCTCATAAGCAATCTTCTGTTTATCCATAGACCACTTGTAGCTCCCGACTAAAATATGATAACTTTCCTGGACTTCTCACATCCAGACAGGAGGGTAAAATTTAGTCCTTAGCACTAAAAAGTCAAAGACTAGCAATAAAAGCTAGTCACCAAATAAATATTTTCCAGAGCAGAAAATAACCTTCACAGCCTTGTCTCCTCCCATTTATTACATGGCAGGAGGCTCCCATGACAGAGTATTCCTGAGGCATTTTTTATTTCTCAGCAAGGGAGAAGAAGAATTCTTTCTATAGATAAAATATTTTGGCACTTTGGCAAACTCATAAACAATAGCCTATATTCTTTGACATAAATTAGTGTTATTGCTTCATTATCCAATCCATTCATATTTTATTGATGTACTGAGACTAAATGTGAACAGAATCTAGATCTTAAAAATACTAAATCTGGGCAAACTGGACAACAAAACATTGCAAGTCATTCAATAAGAATATTTTAGAGCACAGATCAAAATATGACAGCAATTACTGCTTGTGATACAACAACTTTGTGCTGAAAAAAATGGAGGGAAAATAATAAATTGAAGCAGAAATGATTGTTTATGTTTACATTTTCATGCAGCCAATTTTGGGGCTACAATATTGAGTTGTCAGTACATTTGAAGGTTAAGAATAAAAATGCAGATCAAAAAGCTGATACTTAGTTTTCCAAATACTTGCAGAAACAAACACATTTTTGGTTCCGAGAAACTAAATTTATTCTCTTGGTATTTGTTTACATGTGGCAGGCTAAAAACATCTTGGAAATGAGATGCAGGAGACACGTGCTTCACTGCACTGCTTTTCTGAACACAGTCCACACGTACCACAGCATCAACACTGCTGCAAGAACCCAATTGTAATAAAAGCCCACCACGTAAAACTCAACTTAGAGCACAGAACAAAACTGAAACATCAATATCATCTCTTTCCTCTCCACTTGGAAATTTGACGAGCAGAGATCAGAAGCAGATGTGTTTTCATTTTGTAGAAAGCCCCAACCAAATGGTTTTTCAAAATCCAACCCAAATGTCCTCAGTTTCTCTTTCTTATGAAAGAATTAAGCAGGAGATCTGCCACTATTGCCATAAGCATTGGTGGGATGGAGGAATCAGGGGTGGCAGAGCCCCCCAGGATCTCCCTCATTATCTCCCCATGTTACCACAACAGTCTGTAGTAGATATGTGTGAGGAAGCTCTGCCTCCTCCACCCAGTGCTATATAAAGACGAGTTGTGCCTCATGTCCTACAACCAAAGGAAGCCACAAAACACAGAGTCTGGGAAAGTTTTTTTCCCAAAGTCAACAACATGACATTATCTGGAGAGAAATGGGACATTTCACAATAGCCAGAGATCATGTTTTCTTTGAGACCCCTTGAGCTACAGTAACACCCTGGCCCCAGGCTGGGGGCCAGAGGATGCCCACAGGAGATAGAAACCATCACAAACCTCACCACACTTCTGTTTCCAGTGAAAACTCATCCATCAAATTATCATAGCAAACAGCTTTTCAAAAATTTCCCACACAAGTTATAACAGTTCCTACCTAATTCCTTGCTTAGGAAGAAGTGGAGACAATGAGCCTCGTGAGACCAAAGTACGTCATGTCATTTCAAGGACAGCTGGAAAGCATTCCAACAGTAAGCTGATATGGTGGAGACAAGAATCTAATGGGAGTGGTTAGGATTAAGGTGTCAGCCTATGGATGTTGTTGGCCAAGGTGGTGCTGGGCACCTTCAAGCCTCTGAAGTCCTGAATACTGTACCAAAAAAAGGCTGAGAGAGGCAGGAAAGATGGGGTGGCCATGTGTAGGGCTTACCACAGGCAGCTGGGGCTGAAACTCCACATTAAGAACTGCTCTAGGTACAACTTCACATTCTCCAAACAAGTTGTCCGTGTAAGACAGTGCACTTTATAATGAAGTCACCGTTATACATGAGCCAGGAAACTGCTTGGGCCTACATAAAGACTGAAATGAAGGAATGGAACTCTGCAAGCTTAAACTTGATAAGGAGGTGAATTCCAGACCTTCTTCAGGTCCAAGCATCCCGGGAGCACACAAAATGCTACGTACATGGGAAAGTGAGCACGATATGCCATGAAGCGTTTTGAGATTTAAGCGCTTATATTTTCAGCTAGTTTCACTAAGAGTTTTAAATCATATGTTAAAGAAGATGAATAAACACTCTCCACTCTTACTGCAGACTCTGGTGCCATATCAAATCTCCATTTTCTCTAGATTTCATGTGGCAGACTTGGGAGGTAGTATGGGAAATGCTGTTTAATTTTCTTTGATTTAACAAGCATCTAATATAACTTACATTTAAAATTTCCTCCAAACATCAATCAAATTCACTTGAGGCAAAATATACTAAATAAACTGAATAATTAATGCAAAAATACAGAACTTATTTATTTTATCTTTGGAATTTTCAGTATTACCCCCAATTTATTTACAGGCATTTCTATTTTTTTCCTTAAAATTGAATTTTCTGTAAATTATATTGGTTTTGAGAATGAATTTACTTAGCATGCAGTGAGTGGGTACAAAACCCAAACACTTCTGTCTTTTTGGATCTATGAAATATTTCTATATTTTTGTTTCCATTCACACTCTTACAAGGAAATCATATTTACTTTAAGCTGAATTAGAGCCTGAGTACTAAATTCTGAAGATACACCCTGTAATCACACCAAATGCAGACTGAGGCAAAGGTCCTAACTAACCAGCCCATCCACAGGGATATTTGACCACCTGTCTAAGTAGATGCCACAGCAGTTACTGACCAGCAGGCACTGTGTTGTCATGCCTGGAGGTCCTGGGACCACAGGACTATGGAATGATGGAAGTCTCATCCTAAATTTTGTGATAGCTAAAGTCATTGGAAGATGACAACTATTTCTTCACAGCTAGTGAGATTCTGACATCTGTTTTTGCTAGAAGGCAAATAAAAACCATGAGCTCTTTTTCAAAATGTGAAAATAACTTTAGAATGTTCATTCTGCTTCAAAGTCAGTGAATCTGAATATGCATAAACCTGACCTGCTGGTTAGATATACAAAAGATTCATCATAAATCACATTGCAATACAGTATTATTCAGCAAGTTCTTTCACAGCTAATTCCTACTTGTTTCTTCAATGTTTCCACCACCTCTGGTTTTAAGACCTTCTCAGAGCAGGGGAGGGGGAAATTGAAGAGGTCTAACTTTACTATGGTATAAGTTCTCAGTCTCTTCCCATTTCTTCAACAACAGATTGTGCTACTGTGCTTGTCCAAAGTTTCAAATGTCATTTGACTCATGCACTTAAAAAAGTTGACTCAAAAATAACTTTTGATTTGATAAAAGTAACCTACTCACTTTTTTTCTGAAATGCTTAAGGTGTCTCATAACCCACATAAAAAATTAATTAATTTCCCTGTAACAACTTTCTTTTCTCAGTTTCCTAAAATCATCATTAGCTTCTGCTGAATATTGCAGCATGGTGAGCCAAGTATCTTGCTAACATGCACAGATTGAGCTGAAGATGCATTGCCTAAACCATTTTAGGCCCTGTGCCATGTGCTTTTTCCATACTGTGCATAACAATGCAAAGAACCTGAACTTCTGTGCTCAGAGGTGAAGAGCCTTGCAATGTGGGGACTCAGCTGCTTCGTTACGCATCTGTGTAAAATGCAACGGACCATTAATTGGGATAATGAGGCACTCCTGTTGCATGCAATAGGAATTCAGAGCAACAGGGTACATATATTAAATTCTCAAAACAAACGAGAAAGGTAAAAAAATAAATAAATAAAAGAGAGGTTCTAACACATCCATCTCTATTTACTGTGTTTTTCATCCAAATGATATATTTCTTGATAAACAAAAGTTTAAATTTCCTTCTGCACTGCAACATTGCCTCCAATCTCTTCTGTTAGCTTTCTGGCTTTTTTGACCTTTTAATACTCTTCATTCATGCATGATTTATTTTAAGTCAGCATTTTTTTCTCTGGAAAGAATATGTATTTGAAGTAATTTCAAATGTTAAATCAGGATAAACAAAGGAAGAAAGAAAATCTCCTTAATACATTTTCTTAATAATGTTGTACCAAGCTTTAGAACAGAAGCTAATTTATATTAAGAAAAAAAACAACTCACTAGGAATACCAGGGCAATTGGCAGCAAAAGGAAGACTCAATAAAACATTTGCCTTCTGCTCAATAGGGCAGAGGATGAGCGACAAAAGACAGACGGAGGCACTTGGTGCTTTCTTTGCCTCCGTTTCCACTGGCAAGGTCTGCTGACAGGTCTTTCAGTTGTCTCCGCCTAGTAGTAGGGCCTGGGGTGAGAGGTGCTGCCCAGGAAGAGGAGCATTAAGTTAGAAACTACTTCAGGAAGTTACTCAACACTGGGTGCAAGGGAGCTGGCCGGTGTCACCCAGAGGCTGCTCTCTCATCTCTGAATGGCCATGGCAACTAGAGGCCATCAGGATGTTCCTGATGACTGGAAAAAAGGCAAACATTACACCTGCCTTCAGAAGAGGGAGGATCTGGGGGTTATCAAGCTGGCCACAGCCTGGTAAAACTGAAGAGAAAAGCCTCATAGGCACTGTGTCTGGGAGACATGAGGGACAAGGTTGCCAAGCTCAACCAGCATGGTTGGCAATGAGTAAGGCAAACAAGACTTGGCCAAATTGCTCGCCTTTTGTGTTGAGACCACCAGCTCTACAGATCAGTGTAGTAGGAGCAGTGGATGTTGCTTACCTTGTCTTCAGCAAAGCTTACAAGGTGGCACTGTCACCAACAAACTGGACACCAGGTAACACCAAGGTGAGGGGAGCAGTGGACTGGCTAGGATAAGGGCAGTACATCCAGTGCTATACAAAAGAACTACTCCACACAAAACTCCTTCACCTCATGCAGTATGTATGTTAAAAACCCTCCAAGTTTACTTACACAACAACTACTAAGTGATTTGTGCAGGTACATCCTACAATCAAATTCAACTGCATAACAAAGGATTTAAGAAAACTGAGACATCTGAACTTTATTCCTTTTCCATGTTTTGAATTCAAGTTTAGTTCATTTGCTAAAATCATTATTTAACAACGTTTCACACAGATTTCAACAGCAGCAGTATTTAGATTAATGCAATATCCTTGGATTAAAGGAATTAGAAATACTGAAAATTCTATTCCTCAGCTTTTTCAAAGATCTACAGTATAGTCTATGGAAACATTCTCTAATTTTAAAGAAGGTCTGGTTCTCAATCATTTGAAATTAAATAAATTGACAGGTCTTTAAAAATCTCTGAGACTAAGTTGCACAATTAATGACACTGCTAGTTGCCATCAGATAATCAATGTTTAGTTTTGGTAAGATTTTAAATTAAATGCACCCATAGTTATAACAAATTCATTTTTTTATCATCTTTTTCCAGCAGTAAAGATGATCTGACTCCACCAAACATATCAAGGCTTAGGTCCCAATGGGTAGTGTATTCAGTCCAGGTATTCAGAGTATCTAGGCTCAATTTCAGACATAAAATGACACACATAATAGACCTAAAATGCTAACTACAACTTCAGTGTCAGGGAATTTGGTCCAAAAAAACCTGAAAAACAACTGCAATGGTACACTGAAAGACAGCAGCACAGATAGTGCAGGTTTCCCAACTGAGCCTGAGGACAGCTGGAGAACTGAATCCTACTTACAACACAATGAACCAAACCATCACTAAATGCAGCAAAGGCTGTGATCCTGTGGAAAGCAGAATATACTCAATTAAGAACATGACCAAGTGGTAATGACTGCTCACACAGGATCCAAATCCAGGCTCCACAGGCCCACAAAGAATTCCAGTATTTCGTAACTTCTGACTCCTTGACTTTATAACCTTAACTGCCTGAAACAGAATTAACAGCGTCTGGTAACAGAAACTGAGAGCTACTTTCTGTAAGAAACACTCCACTTGGGAAAGCAAAAGGCCCACCTAAAAGAGATATTTATATTTAGGTGTTACCAATAACAGGTGGGAATGTCTTGGGAAATGGTATCAGAAATGCAAGCAGACAGTAAATATCCCCAGAACAGATTTCACTTTGCGACTTCCCAACCAGAGGCTGCACCCAGACCGCCATCCTAACACGTTCTAAAGGGCCTAGGTATTCTGTGATTTGAACTACTGGACTTTAGTCCTCTAAAAACCTCTTTGTTGGAATTAGTTTTAGAACTAAATTTTATATTCAAGAAGAAAAAAAAAAATTGGTGTATTTTAAATCTGCCACAAAAAAAATTTAATCAGTGTTGCTTGCCCCTGTGCTTTTTTTTTTACACAAAAAATTTTGCAGTGGTTCTTTTTCCACCTTCTTCCTACCATTCAGAACATTTTATGTGAAACTCTGTATCCTGTGTGTTATATGTGCAATCCTCAAAAACATGAGGAGGTGTCAGCCACACAGTCAGGAGGATTGCTATCACATCTTTTTCAAGTCAACAGAAACACTGCTGACACAGTGATGCATTTGCCAAAATACGTAGTTATATTATTAAAAGTGCTGGATGTTTTTAACACACTTTTAAAAACAAATGTATATATTAAAAATGTTTCTCCTTCGGGATTTCTCCTAAAAACTAAAAAGAAAAAGGGAATCCTAGACTAAAAATATATTGATACTTTTAACTCTACTGGTGATAAATATCTGTGTTATGCCTCATAAACCTAATATTTTGTTTGCAATGGCTTACCACCAAATTTCCTTTCCTGAACTCTAGGCTAATATAGTTCTTACAGGGCAAAAAGTCTTTCAGTGATAGAAACAACCTGTTATCAGGTTATTATATATTTCACTAAGGTCCATTTATCATTACATTCCCTCATCCTACCACCTCCAACAGATGAAAAGCTGCTGCAGAGGAGAAAATAAATGCAGCAACATGTCACATGTTTCTGCTACCAAACAGAGCCCATGTTCCCCTGGCCCTATTTCAGGCTCTCCACAGTCGAGACCTCACCCCGCTCCCAACACATCTAGAAGAGTCTCTGTAGCTAGTAGACCTTTGACAGTCCACTGGTCTGGCAAGGATGACACGTTTTAAAAGTTCTTTTGCAGGCTGTATACTGAAGGCTTTTGAGCCTCAAGTGGCCTCCTGACATCCTCTACCCTTTCTCTCCCTTACCCCATCTAAATATTATCAGCTGCATAAAGATGCCTCAGAGCATCTGCAAATGCAGGATTTATTCAGGCTCTGATGGTGAAATGGGAGAGTACAGGTGAGAATCAATATGAAGAGTGATTCCTGCAACTCAGTACCATCACTCAGAAAAATACAGCAACGGCTACGAAGTCACATATACGCATTCATTGCATTTCTCAGTCTCCATATCTTACATTTATTCACCAAAGTAACAGCTTTTCTTTTCTCATTAATATTTTTTACAGTCCTCAGTAATTCTTCTGCAGGAAGCTACTAGTACATTAACACAAGCCAGGAAAACAAGACTCTGAAATATTCCCCCCACCATGAATGCCCTCAAGAAGGATGACACAGTGCAGCCTGGTTTTCCTTAAAGCACTACCCTCCAGAAGCAATAACTGCCAGGTTTCTGCAGTGACAGTCTGCAAGGCTAAAATTAGCGAGCAACACCTTCCCTTGCACCTCATCACATGATAGGAAACAAACATAAATAGAGAAATACAATATGTTCCTAAAGGTGGAGTCTGAATACTTTTATCTCCATAACGGTTTAGCAGCAAAGGACACTTATACAAGCAACTCCTCATGATCTGTTACTGGCATTCGAATTTGCTTTTTGCATAGTTTAAAAGATGATCGCCTCTAAATGTGTTCCTTCAGAACCATGTCTGGCCGGAATCCAACTCCTTCATGTCTACCTCAGGCAAATTGTTTTATGAGGCACCACTATGTTATCAGATGCCTATTTATCCTAGCACCCTCATGCACAGATACACACAAACCTTTCAGTGGATTCATCTCACTGATAACTGTTGTACATTTCACCCAGGAGTATCACAAACTCCTTCACAGGCCACATCCCTCCATCCTGCACTACTGAGGCGTAGCTGATTGCAGACTGGATGGCAGGACTTTAAAGATAAAGCACCAGGCATTTTTCTCTTTCTTTCCCCTCCCCCCCCTAAACAGTGCCATGCAAGCCTTTATAGCCATGCAAAGCAGCCATACCACTTCTTTTTCAAAACCTTGTCCAAGGATCCACACAGAATTGGGCATATTGAAGTCAGTTTGTGAATTTAAACATAACAGAGAGTGGAATTAAATCTGCTGAAGTTGCATCACAGTCTGCACACAAAAAGAAAGCATAGCCAAATTATCAGCTCATTTAGGACCTGTATTTCTCCTGCATAATGGTAGCAGAAATAGACCTTTGTACACATACAAAACCCCAGACATATATCACAATGTTCCATAACACTACATGACACAGAGCAGAAGGGCACACAGCTGATGTGGTTCAACTTATACAGTGCCCAGACAATCTGCTTCTAAGGCTTATCATCACCTCGCTGGTTCAGTCCTAGCTGAGCTCCTTCAACTATCTCATGTACTCTTCTTGCTGTAGCGCTGTGCCTGTGGCTGAGGAAAAGGGATAGGTTCTCCCTGAAGCAAGGCTCTGGCTTGACCACAAATTCCCAAGGCAGCAAGCACCCAGGATGTGCTGGAGCCACAGCCATTTCAGCAGACCTGAGATAGGGAGAGATTTATGGTTTTTTTTTAAATCCTCAGGGATCCGACGGCTTCTATTTTAGTATTCCCAATTACAAACATCGCTGTTTTGGTCCTAAAATGTTCTGAGCTTTTTTTAAAATTAGCCACATTTTCCTTGAGGATACCCTGGCAGAGGGCAGTTCCACAGGCTAGCAGCCTACTTGCTAAAATAGTATTTATCAGCCACTCACTTTATCACAATAATATTTCTGATAGTTTAAACTTGAGTCCCAAATTAAAGATATCTTTACAAAGCAGACCTGTTGATTAGCAGTTCTCACCCAACATTCCAAGTTTGTGAACTGACCTTGATGTTTAATAAGAATCATTTATGCCAATAAAAGGAGATTGAAAACAAACAAACACAAAAACCCCTCCCTTCCCACAACTCCTAAGAAGCAAACAAGGCCATCACCACTGATTCTTTTTAAGCCTCTCCTCAAACTACTGGCAACAAAAAGAAGGCCCAGCTTCATTACAAACCAAACAATAAAGAAAAGAGAGGTTGAAAATTAAAAAAGAAATGCTTACAGACAATAGATGGTTTCAAGATTCGCTTTTTTTTTTTTTTTGTCAACAGTCCAGGCACTGGGTTTTCTTCTCTGCGCTTAAAAATTACTAACAGAAGTACTAACAAAATTATGTGGCTCTTTCTGGTTATGTTTCATGACTTTGAATTTCAAATCATCCTTGAAATATTTCATTATTTATCAGAGTTTTTTAAAATATATATACAATATTCAGTAATGAAATCAGGACAGGACAAATCACTTTCATCTTTGTAAGCAGTAGCTGATCTTATTCAAACAAACAGACAATTTAGCTTACTTTTGCTTCCTGCTCCCAGACTATCATTCCTATTTACAGCCATTTAAAATGAGCTCAGCTTTTTTGGAAAACAAAACAAACAAACAAACCCTACCAGTCAGAAAGGCTTCTCAACACTGTCCAACTTAAGTCCACAATTTTTGTATTCTACAACCATGGGCTTAAAAGTGCCTTTGCTTATTCACTACAGGATAGCTTCAGTTCTGAGGTGCACAGAAGATCAGCTCCCTTTGCCATCCCACACACCCTAAGAGACAGACACCTCTCCCAAGGTTACGGTCCGAGGACTGGGTCACCTCCTGTCATCACAGAGGAGAGACAGCACTAACACACAAGGACCAACACAGTCACCCAGGGCAGAAAAGGTAAGCAGGAGTGAGATGCTAGGCAGAAAAGCACACAAGTCCCATCAAGAAGGGGATGCAGACTGCTAAGATCTCTGCAGCATCACTCAGCTGAAGCCCACTGCCTTGCAGCAGCACCTGATCCCTTCTTCACATCCATCACTTCACACTGGAGTGGAAATTCTCAGAAATGAATGTGGACAGCAGGGTTGGCACTTTGCATCAATGAATAAATTTTATAATAAATAATACTAATTGTGTGACAGGACTGTGAAGTGATCACCAATGTGCCTCATAAATCAGTATTAACATGCCATATTTTGAGTTTAAAGCAATCAAGAATATGAAAGGAGAGCCTTTCTTCAGGGAAGGTAAAACTGGCAGGATAGAAGGTCTCGACATCTAGTACCAATATTAACACTTTCACACTAAGTGAGGTAGCAGGATAATTATCCTTTCTGAAGATCTGGTTGTATTGCTTATGCTAGCAGGTTAATTTTCTCAATTTTCTATGCTCCCTTACAGTGATCCACGGATGGCCAGTCTCCCTCTCTAAACTGGCAGTTTATCCAAATAACTGACACTACTGCTGTTATCATTAAAATATCTTCCATTAAGCTGCCATTGTTTAACAGCCATGGTCTGTGTATATAAAAAGAAAACCCATTAAGACTCATTCCAAAGATTTCTGTTAGCCCAGGAAATATTTAACAGCAGCAGTAGCTATGCAACGAGAAGGTTAAACTAGTTAGTGTTTGTGACAATTGCACTCAGCTATTCTATCCAATGGCAAGAACATCTTTGCATTTATCAAGGGAACAGATTTAGTAAGAAACTACACACAGCAAGAAATAAATGAGAGATGAAGGGAAAACTCGCATTACTGTGGCATCTGCTAGAGCTATTTTAGAACGGTGTCCCCCTGTGCTGCTCCACTGATGGGCTTGTGAGTATTGACTAAAATTAAAATCTGTTTCTCAGCCATTTGTAAATAGGCCACAAAAACTTAGCAAGTCTCAGAGGTTTTTTTTTTATAGTCCCACCATTTTCTCCATCCATATAGAAAATGTTTCAGTTATGCTTTGCAGTGGCCTTTGTGCCCTGGACCTACTGTGAGAAGGACTCTGCACTTCCCTTCTCCTCTGCCAACCAGGGTACTCCTTGAGGCACATCCTCAGCCCTCTTGCACATAGAGCCAGCTGGAGGAAGAGTTCACCCTCAGGACTACTCCTTTCTCAAACAGGACTTCAGTATTAAACCCAAAATTTTTAGGAAGATACAGTAGGCTCTTTGTTCCCAACAGCTTTAAGGCATCCAATTTCTCTAAATGCATGTGAAAATTCAGTTCATCTTCTGCTTTGCCTGTGCACAGGAACCTCTTACACAGGCAAGGCCAAATATTTATGCCTTAGCATTTTTAGGGGGTTTTTTAATGAAATGTCACATGAAGCAGAGTCCACCTCTTTTCAAAGCAAGCTGTTCAATTCACCAACGTTTAATTACATTTTGGCTCCTATTAGGATGTGGCAGTCTGACCAGACAGCCAGAAAAACATAAATGCAGAAATGGCTTCAAGCAAGATTGCAAGCCCTCTGCTCCCTTTGGCAAATCTGAGCTACTCACACAGGCACTGAAATAATTGGGACAGTATGAAAATATACTCAACTGTGAAACAAAGGTTGTGTAAAGGCAGCAACTTGTAGAAAAATGCATATACCATCTCTCTTACCCTGCTTTTTATTTTTTTTAGTGGGACTTACATGCAAAGTCTGTGTTACCTCCAGAGACAAGGAGAGAAAAAAGAAGCAGTGGGAGCATAAGACAGAGAACTAAAATTGTATGTCTGAAATTTAAACTTATACGCTATCTCCAGTCTTCCTTATTATGTGACTGTGTTTGGAAGACAAAAAGCAGGTTGGAATAAGCTGCACTTCGCAATATGAAGGAGAATTGCTGAATCAGTGACTTCTGTTTCTGGAAAGACAAAGTTTATTCTGGTTCTGGCTATACCAACACATTACCTCTTAATGTCATCCATCACCACACAGTACTACCAAAAGTGCTTTTCTTCTTCCTCAACAGGATGATAGAGGGAAATCTCACTCTCACAGCTATAGAAATGTTTCCATAAAAACCACAAACTGCTTCATTTTTGATCAAAAGACAAATTGTATCAGGATCAGTATCATCAAAACGGCCATCAAATGGAGTAGAGAAAACTATTTGCCTGCTGAAAAAGGCAAGTGCCAAACTGGAGAACAGAGCATCGGCTATGGAGGAGGCTGTAATTATCTCATGCATCCAAACACCGCTGGGCATTGAAGTTACTCTAGCTATTTTGTCAGATACTCTGTGTTCAGGGTCTTACTTGACACCAGCAGGAAATAACCAAGGGTTTGTAAGGCCTGTCAGTGTAGACCTCACACACTTTGAAGGGCACTACTTTTGATGCCATATGCCGAGTCTTCTTGCTCTAATGCGATGAAAATCCGAACTATTTTGCTGTCACTGTCTCGTATTACAAAACACTATGACGTTGTTAACAATAGCACTTGCAGGGAAACAACTACTTCTGCACCATCCATCCTGGTATGCTTTGCTGGTTAAGCATTTTAATGGGGGCCTTGGCAATTTCAGAAAGAAGGCAGAAAACAGAAAAATTATCACTCTGCAGCCTTACCTCCATCCAGTAGGAAAAGCAGTGGCTTCCCTCAACAGATGTATATTAAATGCTGTCGCAGGAGCTTTTCCCTGGGGAAGCCAAGCTGAGCTTGCTCCTGAACCTATGTGCAAGAGCTGGACTTCTCTGTCTCTGCAGGGGCAACTCAGTCCCAGGCCCCACATTCAAATCCTCTCAGTCAAAGCCTTTCACGGGTGCATTCTTTGGTATTTTGTCAGATTACCATGCACTTCTGGTCCACTTACAGAGAACACATCAACCACAGCTGACCCCCAGAAAGTAATTTTTAAATACGCATCTCATGCCTGTCATCAGCAGATCACACAGGAAAACATGGAAAAGGGTTATAAAGCTGTTCTTTTAGGACAACAAATAGCTACTGTTCTATTTTTCCACAAGTAATATGTGTAATTCTTCACTTACTGAAAAGCAACTGAAAAAAACCAAAAAAGGGTAAAACACATCTTTCCCTGTCAATTCTCAATCTATGCCTGTGCTTTTCTTTACAAGGAACGAAGGTAGAAAATGAACGATGAAAACACAAACTGCAGCAAGAACAAGAGTGTACAACCATTTCCTTTGATTCTGGAAACACTAGAGGCTAAAAGAAACTCAGTTGCCTGGGTATCTCAAGGACAGATTCCCACGTGAGACTCCAGCCCGGCTGTGTCACAGACACTGACAGATGGGTTTCCCCAGCCTTGAACAACCTAATGGAGCTTTTAGCCAATTTGCATAGTGGCTGTCGCTGGGTGAAATGGGTATGTGTCAAGGACATTATGCAGGCCAAGACAAAAGTGTAATAGCCTTGTACACAATATCACTTCTTACTGCTTACTATTTTTAACCCTCAGTGGGAAGGAAAAAAGAAAAGAAGAGAAAAAAAAAGCCTCACTGAAAGCCAGTTCTGAGGCAGCAGTTCCTGCTCTTGAGAATGGGCTGAAGCAGCAAGACAGTTTTCTTGCAAAATGAAAGAACAAAAACACTGGATAGACAACTACTACCTGGTTTCTTTTCTGTTTTTTTAAAGCCAAACATTGCTGGAGTCTCCCAAAGCCCGCCTATATTAATGATCTATTTTAATCCCAAACCATCAAAGAGAAGCATGTGAAGCCAATTCCTGAAACAAGAGTCCAAAATAACACTCAAGCCCCATGCAGGTACAAGAGCCCAGCTGCTCCATACAAGAGCTAAGCCTAAGGCGAGGTTTTCTCAGGCCTGAGTCCAGATTTTCTTTCTTATCTCCTAGCACCTCACACATGGTTGCTTCTTAACAAATTAACAAGAAGAACAAAAATTCAAACTGGACAACAGAAATTTACAGCTTGATGTGAACTGCAAGGTCAGGCCCTCAGGGTGGCTGAATTATGTGCTGAGTTGTTGCAGCTCTCATGCACTCTGGAGAAAAGCACACGTACTTCATATTTGCCCAGCAATCACCACAACCTCCTGGCTAGATTCTGCTCTCAGTCACATTAGAATAACTCAGCTACCAGACAATAAGGTGTGATTGAGAAGTGGCGCTAAGCTGCAACTTGTGCAAGAAGAGCCCTTTCACACAATCGCTTGAAATTTTGTTGCCTTGCCTTCTTCTCCAGACATGTTCCTTTCAGCTTGCCTATAACACACACTGGAGGGTCTGCCAGTGCTTAAACTAATTTTTTATCATTTAATAGAGATCAGATTAAAAATTAAGCATGCAAACAAAGGTTTCCTTCAAGAAAGCTTCAGCCTGGCAACAAAACTTTGTACACAGCAGTAGAAAATGTATCCCAGAAAGTGTCAAACAATATCTCTTTTACAACAAGAAAAAAGGCTCAGGATTTAACTCAGTTGAACCATACTACCTCAGCACTGAACAAATACACCTGTATGTGATGCTTCTAGAAACTAGAGTTCTTTGGCAAAAAGTGTGAGCAAATATATCATCTTTTTATGATCCTCCTGCTCATGGTGAGTGATAATCTATTCTGAGAACATTGGGAGGACCAAGGAAGTAGGTCCTGGTTCTGAGTGTATTTCTCAGTGCTATTTCTGATTTTGTCATTAGCTAGCTGGGTGATTTTGACTAAGCTATCACTAGGGACTTCCATTTCTTCTAAGCAAAATGATAACACCAATTTTATTTTAGGCACTTTTGAGGCCTTTGGATAGAAAAGCTCTATAAATGAACATTATTATTGTCAACAATACTGTTCAACCACTTCCATGGTTATACAAAATCAGACCCAAGAGCAGTGCACAAAAGAGCTATCTAACAGCTATCTGCAAATCTAGGTCAAGATAGAGGTCACCACTTCATGTGTTAAAAAGCTGCAGGTTTTCCAGATGAGCATCTTCAGTCATCATAATATCTCAGGACCAGTTCTGAAATCCATTTAATTAGAGGGGATGGGTAGGGATAAAGCCTAGAGGGTGTTTTCACTTGGGTTTATGTATACCTCTGTTTGTTTAGCATTACAAAAAATGTTATGAGCTTAAGTGTAAATTATTTTAGCCTTTGGCACTATTCAATTATATATGCTAATTTTAGATGGAGTAGATTGTACTTGAAATGACGGGATTGCATGTGAGCAAAGTCTTCTGTGGTGAAATGCTCTTGTTACTCTCTCAAATCTTGCTTGCTTGCTGAGAACAACCCTTTCTCACAGCTGATTTTAATCTGCTCAACTTTTATTGTGAAGAGAGGATTCACTCTTGGTGTGACAAATAAGCATTTCAAGTTAAACTCCTCATTCAGTTCAATTACATAGGAGTATGCATGTATCTACTCAGTAGCTAATGACAGGGAGTTGGAAATACTCTTTCATGCCACTTGATTTTAAGACTTTCAATAATATTAGAAATATGTTATATATGAAGGCGTAAATAATTTCATTTCTACAAATCAGTTAAAAATGTTATAGTGACCTTAAAATACATAAGCTCAATTTTTTTATACATGTTAATCAATACAATATAGCATTTCAGCCCTCTGTCATTTCACCTTTTCTAGACATAGACTGGATGACCAACAGCAAAAAGGCCAGTATAGCAGAACCAGAAGAAGTAAGGCTAGGACTTAATCATAGTAAGGCTAAGCTTGATAGTAGATATAAACTGCTTTTTGCACCTGAATTGGTTGTTCTGCAGTAGCAAGCATAGACCTAGCAGCTCATTCACAGTGAGTAGAATTAATTTAAGGTTGTCAGGTAGAGAATTCCTTAGACAATTTGAAAAAGTATAGAGTATAAAAAACCAAGTATTTCATATGTGGCAAGAATATGCAGCCCAGCAATATAGAATGTCTAAAAATCTAGAGCTTATGTAGAAAAGTATCGTCCTAGTGGAAACATCAGAGTAACACTCAACAGTGTCAGAATTATGAGCGATATTTAAGGAAGGGAGATTTTTCTGTTTCTCCTATACCTGTCCTCAAACTAGAAAAAAATTAAAGTAATATCAGAACAAAATTACTTAGGTTTTGATTTTGGTGGATTCTTCTTGGTTTTACTTGGGAGTGGGGGAGTTGGGTAGTTTGTTTGGGTTTGGTTTTTTTAGCTGAATTGCATTTACTTGATAAGACAGCTATCCACCAAATAATTTTGGAATACCAAAGAGACTGTAAAAGTGAAAAAAGTATTATTAACCACACTTCTTTTACTAAAGGAGGTTTAAGAGTTTTATATACACAGCAGCAGGCTAAAATGCTGACCTCCTCTAGATTTTGGATTCACACCTCAACACAGCAAGGCACATTCAAGATTTACAGCTTAGTGACAAGTCTGCCAATTCATCACCACTAAACCATCTTGAGTCCTCTTTGGAAGTGGCACAGGTCAAAAGAGGAAACCACCAGCTGCTGAAGAAATCCCTTCTCAAATAAATTCATTCCACAGTTAGTCAGCCTGGCACTAGCACACACACAGACACACACACACCTCCCAGCCTCTCCACCAAAATCTGTGCTGCAGTGGGGGCACATCCTGCCTTTTCCACTTACCTTTCAAAACCTAAGCATAAATTTTAAAAAGTGTTGCCAAACTTTAAGATGAGTTAACACAAAGAGTCAAGAAGAGAATAAAATAGAACCATGAAGGTCCAGTCCTGATAGCTGAGTTTTCTCTAAGGAAAAGAGTGGCTATCCTGTCTATTATCTTATGGTCTGTAGAGGCACAATGGCTGGACTCCTTAAGTCGAACCATAAATGAAAGAGAAAATTTACTTCTATCAATCTTTAAAGGGAACTACAAAATATATTAAATATCTTATGGAAACATCCAAACTGAGGATTTTCTGTGGAACTAATGCTATTCTGGCAAAGAATACTCAGGGAATTTGAGCTGGTTCTACCAGGAAACGTAAACCCATATCTATACACCTTCAGTATGTCTAGCTGCACTAAATTTTATCAAACATACTCACAGTTCAGTTTAAGAGTGACTTACTTTACCTTAGTTTAAATCATTGTCCTAATTAATTTAAACCAAACTGTTATAAAACCAAGAGAATGTTGACTTAGGCTTATGCATACAGTCCTTTGCATCAGTTTAACTCTATCAGTTTGAAATCACACAGTGAGACTAGCATCGTTGTGCATAAGCTTAGCCCTTGCAGCATCAGACACCTAAACCCCATTGAAATGCAGTGACATTCTTGTGCTTAATTCCCTCAAATACCTTAGGAAATCCTAGCCTAAATTGTGAGCAGGAAGCAATCATGCCAAAGCTCCTCAGAGATGAAGAGAGCAGCTCACACCTCTACCAGAGCTATTGCTCTTTTCTTACCACCCCTTCCTTTAACCAAATACTTTAACCGCATGCATATTTAACAGAATATTTAAACCACATTCTTAATATTTTACAGAGGAGCAGTAGGTTTACTCAGGTGTTTATAGATGCATTGTGCTAAAATTCTCTGCTGGGACCTGTGAAGTTATTGTTTTGGTTACTTCTGCATCATGTTTAGTATCTCTGCTCCTCAAAATCCATCACCTAAAATCACTAAGACAGGCTAAGGATTGATGAGTTGGGGACCAGCCTGCCAGGTTATCCTCCCATCCAGTACCCACTGAGAAATACAACGGGCAAGGCCAGAGTGCTGCAGGGCTCTTCTCTCCCCAACAAACCAGGAGCTACTAGAGACAATACACAAACCCACTGAACAGCCTGACCAAAGAGGCACTCCTCTTTTTCCTCTCCATCACTGTGGTTACTCTGAAGCAGATGCAAAAAAGAAAAACAAAAAACAAAAAAACAAAACAAAAACCCCAACAACAAAAACAAAAAACCCAAACCAAAACAAAAAACACACACACACAAAAGAAAACAACAACAAAAAAGTGTCTGATGGCTGTTAGCCTGTAATTTTGCATATCTCATGGCTGCTATTTCAGCAACAGTTTTCAGATGAGTAATTTGGTGAGATTCACTGTTTGCAAACTGCATACTTGGTCTACAGAGCACTTACAGCACTTACCATTGGTGTCTACAGCACCAATGTTCAGGCCATGGATCTCTGTTTACCCTGCTTTTCAGACCACCCATCCTGCCTGCTTCCTCACAGGATTGATTATTATTTACTCTTATAAAGCTTCAGCTAATAGTTCTTCTGATACATAGAGTTTTGGGGGTTTTTTTGTTAGAAATAAAGGAAAAAATATTAAAGTAGCCAAGTCTAAAGTAAAAAAAGCTCATGTCCTGTCATTTGCTATCTAGGAGAGCCGCAAGGAGCAGTGGGATAAAAAAAGGACAAGTTCTCCAACTGGCAAGTCTCCACCAGCCTTTACAATTAACAAGCTAGCTCATTGTCTGGGTTGTTATCTAAATTACAGTCTAGGCATTTTCTGCTAACATATTTTCTGACTTTTTAAACACTATACTATACAGTACCTAGTACAAAGGTGTCTTTCTCTAATTCCATTTAATTCTCTCTTTTCCTGTTTTAAAAATTAACTACTGTAACCATAGCCTTAAGCAAAGAAAAGGAGAAGGGGCAAAAGGAAAAGAGAATTACTTTCAGCAAGGGGGGAAGAGAGCTGAAGTTCAGGTGTTGGGGTTTTCTCTGAGGCAGAGGGAATAGGTACTGACTATGTTTAAAATCCGGTTTTGGTCCTATCACTTTTGTTTTACCATTATTCGTCAACAGCATGGCAACTGACAGGAGAAGCAAGCTCAGTTCTTTCTTATGGAGTTTCTGAACCTTTGAGTATACTTTCCCTTTTTCTTTTCTTCTTTTTTGTGTTTTTACATCTAATACCAGTAGAAAAAAAAAATTACAATTAAAATCTAAAAAAAGGGATCATATAGTAAGGGATACAAAACAAAAAAATGTTAAGCATCGATACACGTTACATTACATCTATTTTAGATATGGCACATAAGAGATAAGATATACAAAACTTGGGAAACATATAGTTGGCATTTCACTAAAACTCATAAGCAGGAATCTTTGGATCAGTGCTCACAATAACAAGCACTTCTGCTGGTTTCACTTAACTTTTGTTTCTCGCTATTCCCTTCCCAAGTCATCCTTTGTATGGGTAATCTTGCACATGTAGGCAGGTATGCTTTTCAACAGCTATTTTTTTATTTCAGATACTGAAACTGTTTTTAAAACATGCTAACCACGATCATACATATCCTATTGTGCATCCTCTTCTTTTGGTCAAGAGAAAAAGGGAATAGGGAGAAATGGAACCTGATTCACCAGCTGACTGTTCATTTTGCATTTGTGGAATCACTAATGTTTCATTCCAAGTTAAAAACCATTGTCTTCTCCCATTCCTAAAAACAGAAAAGCAGCAAGGCTTTTTTCAGCATGTGTTATGATTGGAAATATTACTTATGTGACCAAAGGCAATCTGAAAAAAAAAGAATTTGCTGTAACTTTTCATGGTGAAGCTATAAGACAGCCCATCAATAAACCTATTTTAAAAAATCAGCAATAATTACAAGCCATTGAACAACTATAAATAAGAACTGCGTGATAGCTTTTATGTTTGGTTTTCAGCACAGTTTTACTAGTGTCACTTGTCAAATCTGGATGACATTCTTTAAACTGGAGGGCAACAAAAATAAAGCTTTTCTCTTTTACACAGGAAAATTGAAGATATGGGAAACTTCTCAAAATTTACTTTGTGCTTTTACTGAATGTTGGTCTGGACACATGCAACCATTACAGTATGGGAAAACACACTGAATACTGAGATCATCCTTTAGAAGATACCTACCAACAAACTGATTTTGCCAAGGAATTTGTTTTTACTTATAAGACATTCTACTTGAAATTCTACAGATTAATTCAGATGATTCAACACACCAAACATGGATTTGGTCTCGCTAATTCTTTACATTTCATATGGGACATGATGCTGTGATGACTGCCTTTCCCCTAAAGGTGCAGACACAATTGAACACGATCGTGCATTGGGACATTTTTCTCACGCATACTACATTGAGACATTGGTAATGTAAGATATGAAGTTAAGACAAACTCTCTTGCTACTCTATGTATTCTGGTGGCTCTGAGGATTTTAGATAATTTTTTCACCCTTACTTTTGCCAAGCAGTATTTATTGCACATTACCATCCCCTTGGTTATGACTCCCCACAGCCAGACATCATAGGTGCCTCATATCAAACCCTGAGTATCAGCAGCAGGCTGACACCAGTGCGGTATAAATTGCAGTGACTTTTAGTCTGCTCCATCTGGCACCTGGAACAAAACCAGTCCTCTGATGGAAAGCTGTCATGGTAGCAAGCTAAGTCTGACCCATCCTTTCAGCTCAACACCAGTGAAAGCACAGAGCTGCTTTAGGATCAATAACTTAAAAAGCTGTTTGCTCTGATCTGTAATCCAAACAAGTATGTGGGAGACAAAGAACTGGAGGATTGAGCCCAGACTCATTACTTCATTTTACCAACTGGCCTAAAAAAATATCCACATTTTGAAGGTTAAACATATATAAATTGTAAACAGAACACAGCTTAGACTTAACACAGAATTTTGAACATGAAGCATTAATATTTATTCAAAGTGTAAGGCTTTTATGTGAAAAAAATAATACCTTTTCTTAGCTAAAACATTTTTAAAGGTTCATCTTCTCTGAGGGAAGCATCAAAATGCAGTGTGACAGATAAAAATCCACCACATACCATGTTCATATTCACATATAAAAAGATATTTTCAACGTTTCAATTCAAAGACCAGCAATAAAAAAATCCCTCTCATATCCTTAGGATGCCAAATAATCATTTCATCCATGTCTCAGTATTGACTTACAAAGACATGACTTGCCTTTGCTCTGTAGTTTTTATATACAAACAAACTGAGGATAACTCATTGTTACGGAAGTCAGTGGGATTGTCAGCTCCTTTACAAAAAAAAACCCAATAAAACCAGCTAGATGCAGCTGGCTCACAACTCTGGAAAAAATATAAAAGATGACAGAAAAAGCATGATGTTTTGGCTCTTCTGCAGCCATTATGATATTGAGCAATATGCTGCAAAGAGCTATTGCAGTAAAGTGCTGCAAGACCACCTCCTTGCTCAATAAAGGTCATACAAGGACTCCCTTGAATACTCATAGCTGTATTACTAAGTTTGCATCTTCTGAGTTATAATTCTTATGCATCTTTCCACCATGAAATTCGGGTTCTTCACATACCAACAGAAATGCTGTGGTGGTGAGTAAGATTTTCCAATTCCAAACACCACCAAAATAGTAAGTTATTTGTTTCCTTTTTGCCATCAAAATCATAGTAGCTGTTTGGCTCAAAGTAGCCTGAAGAGCTCTTCATGATCCCCCACTACACAGTGAAGGGACAGGTGTCATTCCTGCCTTGAGGAGACAAGAGGATGCTGCTGCGAGCTCGTCTCCAGGGAGTATGCTGGTCATCAGAAACATCCCTACCCAGCTGTCACCACCGCAGTCAGTAATAATGGTCAGACGTACAGAGTGGCCTGTTAGGACGTCCACCCTGCCCATCACACCAGTCCCAAGAGCCTCCCAGCACCTGCCTGGCTCACGTGCCACTGCCCAGTACCCAACACCCATCACTAGCCTGGGTCTCAAGGAGGTTACTCTCTCCTCTTTTATTTCCATTATGCTACGTTACAGCACATTATACAATGTATTCATTGTACAGATACTGGCATATAGATTTATAGCTACATAATACACTGTGTATATATATATATATTTATATACACACATCAGCAAAAGGCCCCTTTATATTTCAAGAAGGGATTACATCAGTCACACTAGTAACTGACACGGTAAAACAATTTTGCAATTTGTGCTCCCTCCCAGATTTTGCATTTTCAGAAGAAGAAAGCAAAGAAGAGACTGGGATTTCTCCCTCTAGTATCCAGACCTTAGAAACTATGTGATTCTGCTGTCTTCATTACCTTATTTTTCCCTAGAAACAGTAACACTCCATAAAGAGTAAATTAAATAATACTCGAAAAATAAAAAAATCAAGCCGTTCTTTAATTTTATTTCAATACCATTTTGCTCTTCCAGCAGCATCTCAGATGTGCAGGAAATGGCTTAATGATGTGCCTTTTTTAAAGGGAAGTGCTGAGGTATCTCTCTGTTTCTCCCATCCCCCAAAGTTTGTACAGCCACCGCTCTGAGAACACATATCTGCCAGCAGAAATGTCTTCACCAGCGCCTTCTTTTATCACAGAAGCTGCAACAAAAACAGCACTTAAAGGACATAATCATCTCTACTCACAGTACCTCCTGAACTGTAAACACAGTTTAAAAACTGCACGCCATGGAGCTCAGGCGTGTTATCTAATCCTTTAGAAACTCTATCCTACTACAAACACAGGGAGCAGCAATGCCAGCCAGCAGCATGTGCTTCCACTTACCGACCCACTCCCTTCCACAGGCACGCACACCATCCCTCGGCCCTTGCAGCCCCTCACAGAAACACGGACACAGCTCTCATGGCCTCACCTGGGAAGCAAGCCCTGCTCTGCCTGTCACCCTCCTAACGCTCCCAGACTTCGAAACAAGTGTAAGTGTGAATTATATGGCATTATATACACTGCTGTCTTAAGTTATATTCCCTGGCCCACACCCCTCCACTAGTACAGCTGAAAAACAGAATAAATGGAGTGGGTTTTTTAGTATAGTATCTGGGGCTGCTGAGCTTGCTCTCACTGGTGGCCTGTTGGAAAATTACTTACCTGAGCAAGTATTGCAAGGCTCTCGCAACACTAATTCTGTTGGCAAAGCAGCCAAACAGCTCGGGTGACTTTGCAGCTGCTTTGCAGGGCAGCACTGCAACAGTACAGGCTTTGGCAGCCAGATCTATCAGAGCAAGGAGGAAACAGCCTTTTGCTACTGCTCACCCCCACCTTTTTTCTTTTTTTTTAATTTTCATTTACTGTGAACAAGGTAATTTGAGCTAACTAGAAAGCCATTCTTTTGGGTCTTTGCTAACAGTGCTGAAGACTTCTGACAACACATGTGAGCACAAGCCTCACTCAAACTGGCCTTGGGAGCAGCAAGAAGTGCTTGGTATCAGTTTCAGAGCTTAAAGTGGTGGCTGGGGCAGGAGCAGCCCTTCATATATCCTCCCACCGGTCACCAGTATGCAGCCAGAGTCCCACTCACAGGGCTGATGCTACGAGAACTTGCAACAGAATACAGATGCTCCACAATAAAAACAGACAGTGGCTGGCAGGTGAATAATTCTGGTCAAGATGAGATAACTGAAGAGTGCAGGTTGCACCAAATCCTGCCAGATCAAACCATGCCTGAACAAAATCTTCCTTTTGCAAATCTCCGTGGTGTGAAAAGCTGATGGCTTTACTGAAGGATCAGCAGAGCTGTTTTTGTCCTGCCTACATACTTTCTATCCAACTTAGATTTGTCAGTTTAGTAGGTTCACTGAGGATCATGTCACATTTTCTAAAAGCAGTTAGCCACTTTTACCTCTGTTAGTCTCGGTCCCAACATTACACAGCACTTGAAGTGCTGAACCAGAGAGCATTTAAGTCCTAACTTGCAATGATTTTTAAAATCTGTCTATAGAAGAATCCTCCTCTACAGATCAGTTTACAAGACTGTTGTGGCACTAAGGTCACATATACAGGAACTACCTTCTGCCATACAGTTAGCCTGGAGGACCTGACTGAGCTCTCCCCGCGAAACTAGCTTCATCATTGGGAACATATGAGACCATGGCCTGGGTGATCTGAGGCTCAAAAACTACATGTCAAAATCAGAAAAGACATGAACACTCAAAAGTTTATTGTTTACCTCTTCAGTTTCTTACACAACACTAGCTTGAAAAATAAAAATAAAAATCAGAAAGTGTATTTTTAAGGGACTTAAAAATGGATTTTTAAGCTATACTGTAGATGACCATTTGGACTCAGATCAAATAGCACCAATCAGCTTCATCCAACAGCTGTCTTGCATCACAGATCATGTACTCAGCAAGCACAACTTCAGTACAAAATCACTCTTCACACAACTACTTCAACATTCTCTATAAAGTTTACAGGATCCCTGAGACAAAAATTTACATCTATAGAGGTATGGAAACTAGAGCAGAAGATAATGTATTCCTGTGCCCAAAACTGTACATTCTAAGGGAATTCTTATGTTGTCCCTAGATTAATTACTTGGTCCAGTACAGAATTTTTACAGGGTTAGCATACACTGGATTAGCAAATGAGATATGAAAATTTTTGCTTCCTTCCAGCCAAACATAACTTCCAAACAGCATTGAAAGCCACACACTAAGCTAGACCTTAGCAGCACGCACACGGAGATATAAGTCATGTTGCATTAGCCCACACAAAGTGAAATTACAGACCACATCCAACACACAGATTGTGTCCTAGCAGGCCAGATGTTGCGTGCATGATTAACTACCAGCCTTCTAGGGGAATGCGACAAGCATACTTGTACATGTCCTCTGCTCAGGCTGCCCCTGAAAATCTTGGGGTTTTTTTACCTCATGGAACAGAGTTGTGCTGCATTTCACACAGATTATAGGTGCAATTTGATTCCCATTGACACGACCTATGAATAGACTGATCCACAGCAAGGAAAGGCAGTACCAGTTAACAGGGAGCAGCAGCTACACTGCAAGTCCCCCCTCTAGAGCTTTGTTGGGAGTTATGCATTGCTGTGCATGCAACATCCACTCATATGATCAGTCAAACCACATCACGGGCTTAAGCAAAGATTAATCATAACAACAGGGAAAAGTTACCAGCCCAAAGACACTACCATATTCACTACATAGAGAGCAACATTGCAATTGATTTTCATGTAAGAGATAGGGATGGGGAGCCAAGGGAGCAAAAAGGGAAAGAGTTTCCACCAAAGAAATTGTGTCAGGGATCTGGAGCATAAGACACACGGGACAAGGAAGAATGAGTAAATCTCCACTGGCCTTCACACTTGAGGCACTCAGGATTAAGAATGCAAAGATGCTAATCTGACATTCTAAGTTTTTTGTTTTATTCTTTTTGTGTAGGAAAAAAAGTTCAGACAGTACAACACCTAAAAATTAAGCATAGATTTCTTTAAAATGTTTCTATGACATGGGCATGAGCAAAGGCCTTACAAATCACACTTACCTGAAAACTAACAAAGACCTTAGAGGAAACTTATTCACCTTGTTGTAAGACAGTCTGAAGACATTTATTAGCATCAAGCAGCTAACACTACCATGAACACTGCAGTGCAAAGGTATCATGAATCTGTACCATTCAAAAGTGTTTCTAATATACAGCTGAGGACTTAATAGACAGAGCATCAGAGGGAGCAGGAGATTTTTCTGCTATCTAATTAGCTGTCAGGTGACACAGTGCTCCTTATTGTCTGCAGCAGCATTTTGGGAAATGGCTTCTCAGTACATAAGCTCACACGACCCATGCAAAGCTAAATGCACAGGATGAAGCTGCTTTAGTTTTCACCCAAACTACTTATTCTGCTCTTGTTTGCCAGCTATCCTTAATTTCCTCCACATCTCACTCCCTATTGGTCTGTTCCCGCCATGCCAAGTACAAAATAGGTGACCTTTAAACTCTTAATCTGCACTGGACAATGCATTTGCTCAACTGTTTGTCCAGTAGTTGTCCACTGTCAGTTTGAAGATGTTCCACTGAATTCACTAAAGTTTTAAAGCTTGAAAACACAGTGAAAATTTTTTATCAGCACATACTTCAAATATTAGGCAGGACATCTAAGAAACTACCAGATATACATTATATTTTGTGTGCTTGAGGAAAAAAATCAAACCCAGTTTTAACTGTGTTGCTACCTCCTTCCCTCCAGACATCAGATTATAACCTTATCTTTTTTGGTTGCTTTACTTATTTCTAAACTATTGTTTGAAACAGATGCTTGAACTTCCTTAAAAAGCATTGAGCTTGTTCTGCTCATATGTGCCAATTTTTTGGACTATATTTATTAAACCAGCTAGCTGCACCAGCAGGTCACTGAAAAACATGCCTCTATGTAGAAGCATTCTACATTGCACAGTAAAGGAATACTCAAACTTGTTTCTTATGCAGGGAGACCAGAGCTCAAAAAACTGCAACTCAGATGCTCACCACTAGTTGAGCAGCATCATGAACCCTTTTAGCTCCTGAGCCCCTCACTTATACTTCTGGATGAGTTTTGATTATAGTTCAGCAAATGTTAGACAAAAAATAATTAAGCATAAGTGCATTCATTACAGGCAGGCACCCATAAACTGCAATACGAACATCAGCTATGCTTCCCTAAGTGACAAGGAGTCCCTCAAGGCTCAATTACTTGCCACTTTTTGCTGCATTTCAGATGTTAGCAGCCCTACTATTCTCAATGCGTAATAACTACCGATAACCATTTACAAGCAGCAATTAAGAGTTTTAAACTGATACCAACTACTTTTCTCAAAACTGGGACCAAGCTTTACTGATTTTTCCCAACTTTATAGATAATTATCTCAATGTGTTCCATTTCCCATCTAATTTACTTTCCTGAATCACTATTTTTCACAACATACACCCAGATGTTTACTGAAAATGCCTAGCCTACAACAGGGATCCTGTCCGAAGCTGAAAGGGAAATACTGATACATCAGATAAATTTTTCTCTCTAGCGTAGATCCAAGAATAGCAATTAGCATTGGATGAGACCATGTTAGTTCAGAATACTTGCTTATATCCAAGTACAATGACAAAACAGGATGAATAAACTCTCAGAGCCCCACTTTTCTGAACGCATCTTCTACTCCTTTTCTACAATTGAGCTTAGCATGCCAACATACTTCTAGGAGAGACTGGAAGAAATCAGTACCAGAATGATTTATCATGTATTATTTAGCTGTCTATTCCACATTCACATGACCACACTTGTGTGGCTTCCCTGTTCCTACACTCACCCTTCAGCTGCATGCAAGATACGAAACAACACAAAAACACCCAAATGAAACATGATCTTTCCCAGCACGCAGAAACTGCTTAGCCAAACCAGGGCCTGATAACATACTCTGGATGTTGACAAAACATTCAAATGTCTGACATCCTGCAAAAAGGAAAACTCAGAAAACTTCCAGCGGAGGCATCTGAGCTGATCACAACAGCGAGACTGTCAGTTCACACCGCAGTGAGTGGGAGCAGAAGCTGCAAAGCTCTCAGCACTGCCGACCAGCAGAACTACCCAGAGTGATAAAATGCAAAGTCAGATGTTTCAAAGTCTTCATCAACACCGTTTATATTTCCTTTGTTATCTAGAATTCTTTTTTCCTCTATTCGTTTACCCTGAACAGCATGGTACTCTGTATTCTGTTTTGTTCATTAATTAATGATTATTTGACTCACATAATCTCTGTTAACTAGTTCTATATACCAAATGGATATTTCCATGGACTTAAAGAAGTGGGTATGCACTCCAGAGAGTAATTTGAAGAAAGTGCAAATTTTGCCTGTGTTAAAAATGGAGGATGCACCCTGCTTGCATTCCTTTCATTTAGGATTCATTCCAGAAGGAAAATTTTACTCTTCAAACTTTTTAAACTGATTTTAAAAAAAAAAAAATGTGTACCACCTGCATCTCTCCTTTCCAAGGTTATGCACCACGTGTCAAAGCATACATATAGAAATTAGTCCTTTTACAGTCATTACCCTGAAATCTAGTCAAATGCCAGAACCAAGAAAAAATAAAGGGAAATAGTCTATTTTTAATCATATGTTCACCTCAGATTTTTAGGGATTTTTGTTTTCTAGTTTAAATCAAGGTTTCCATTTGAAAAGGAAAAAAACCCAACAAAACAAGCAAAAAACTCCATAATATAAAACAATACAGAGGTTAAACAGTGCCTGGTGGGGTTTTTCATGTGTTTTTTTTCCCTATAGCGCTCCAGTCAGAGAGGGAGACAGAGAAGTAAGACAGAATAATACACTCATCTTTTCTCAGAGTTACGTGAAGATGTGCTTGAATGGGGCTAAGAGAAAAAGAGGAATAAGTGATGTCTGTTTTACAGCACAAACTTTCAAATGCATACTACTTTAAAATGAAATATCTAAACACAGTGTCTGTAGTAGTCAACAAAAAACCACACATCCAGCTAACAAGATTGTTGTTATTACTGTGGTCTCGGATGCTGAGCTTGTGCTGACTTTGAAAACAATGAAAATTAAAACTCGTAACCAGCAGCAGTCAAACTGCTCAAGAATGTTGATACCTCTCTCAGAGTGCCATCAGCTCCTGACAGCCAGATTCAGACAGGCAAGGTAAAACATTTCAATCTGTGCATCCCTCTGGTCTGTCTGCAGTGCAACGTATGACTTCAAACAGCCCTCAGTAAACAGTCTTCTCATCACTCCAGCCTGGGCTGAATTTTAATCAGGGTCCTTTAAATGCCATTGAACAAATCCATATACTATGGATTGCTTCTTGTATGCCTCTGGCCAACCACTATTTGGAGGGTCATTTATTATTTTTAGAAAACCAAAACAATCCAAAGTTGTGGTACAAATTGCAGCACATCTTGAAGCGGCGTGCAGTTATTTCCGGGAATTTCATGTTGCATATTAGTGAAGCTTTTAATTATTCCTTTAACAAGACATAGTGGATGCATCCATCTATTAGTCCTATGAGAGGAGGAGCTAGGTTTATCTCAGTTAAGTTTTCAGGCCATTCACATGAAAAACTTGGATTCCAAAGTTCACATATTGTGCACTAAAGGCAAGCAAAAGACAGAAACATGGGAAGAGCTCTCAACTGTAATAGTAGCCATAGAGTCTACAATTCAGAAGGGATGTTACATATGATGAAAACACTAAGCCTGCTCATAAACCATTTTTTTTGCAAATCTGTCCCAGGGAAGGTTAGGCTCTGCGTATCAATTATCAAACCAGGAGTATGTCCCCAGTAGAACTACAAGCTCAGCAAAAACTCATTAGAATGTGTGTGTGCGGGGGGGGGGAAATGTGGTCATTATTTGACTGCTCTGTTCTGCAAAGAACTATATTAGGGAGGTATAAGCCAGCAGAGTGCTGACTGTACAGTTCTTTCTTTCTCCCATAGATAAGTCAATTAATCAAACTTTGCTTACTACCTGTCAAAAGCCCGTCTCTGTGCTCTTGTTGAAATACAGAAAAAATGCAGGGGCACTTCCTCAGCCTGCAGGTTCTCTCTTGCTTAAGGAGTGGTTCCAGTCATTTTGGAGAAAGATTATTTCATGCTGTTAAGCAGCTTTAGGAAAATCTCCTTCTCTTCTCTGTCTTTCTTGCAAATAGAGCAGCTGGCAGGCAGGCAGAGAAGACTCACCTGAAGAGAGGAGTGGGGTTTAGCACAGCATCTGAGTGCAGCCCTTAAAGCCACTATAGTGCTTCTGACACCTTCCTGTGCCAAGTGTTGCCCACAGGTTTGGGCCAAGTATCAACGGTGGGCCACACCATGGCTTTTCTAACTAGCCATGGAATGACATTTTGAAGCCATTTGAAGCCACACTGGGCAGACATTGGTTGTGGGGCTTCAGTGTGTTGCTTCACAGAAGAATGTTCCCCTTGGGTTTTAAATTCCTTGCAGACAGAGGTCAAGGTCATATCTTCAGTGCTCTTTCCCTGACTTCCACCTCTGAGACTCCAACATGACAGCCAAAGCAATGTGCTCCAGAAAGCACGGCAAAGGAACATGAATTAGAAAGCCTTAATTCTCCTCTGGCATTGAGGGTGGAAGAGACAACAAATGTGACTCAGAATTACCATTTCCCTTTGTGTAAGGGATAATGCCAACAGGACATTGCACTCCAGCATCCAAAAATCCAGGGAACCACATGGAAGCAAGACACAAATTTTATGAAAATAAGCAATGCATACAATTTGTAGTATTCATTCCTTCTGCAACTTTGCCCAGGCTGATGGAGTTTGAAGGCATGGGCATCACATTTGAAAAGGGCAATTGTCCTTTTGAGTTTGAATTTCAGACAGGGCAGTGTCAGGGCTAGCAATCTATACAGTTCTGCTGGCTCAGATAAGGATAACAAAGGCATGTCTTTCAAGAAATGCATGTCTGGGAAAAATACTTTCTTTGCCTCTTCACGTCAGATCATTGCAATACAATCAGAAGAGCAATGTGAGATGAGATGCTTCTGACATTAGAATTAAAGGCATTCACTTCCATTATGGGAAATTTTTGACTATATTCTTAATTGAAGACTCAATAAGCATTCTTCAAGAAATATGTTCTGTTTTCTTCACAGGAGAAGGAAAAAAGGAGGAGGAGTTTTCACCTACACCTTGAAAAGCCTGAGAAACTATGTTTTTACTCATCTGGAACTCAGCCAATGTACAAGTGATCCCTATTGTTCTTGGAAACATCCAAAAAA